>CAEGAE010046487.1:0-73494 GCA_903067095.1 Girardinus metallicus
CAAACTCCATGCAGAAAGACCCCGGGCCGGGAATCGAACCCAGAACCTTCTTGCTGCAAGGCAACAGCTCTACCAACTGTGCAGCCCTTCCGCTGGAATAGGCATAAAAAAAACATAAGGCTTGTAAGACTTGAATGAACCAATGAGGTTGCTCATTTAGAGAACTGCCTCATTTCAGCCCTTTTCTGAATAATAGGGGTAAAAACCAGTTCCACACTGAAGCCCCTCTTAAAACTGCAGAGTCATCCAGATGCCTGGTTTGTGCCAGAAAAGGAGAGTTGCGTAATCTCTCCCCATAAGCCCCTTCCCCTAATGTGGATTTCTGCAGACCGCCACCTCGTCGAGTTATGACAAACTAAGGTGCGACCAATCGCTACCATTCTACAATTGGAACCATCTCATCATCTGATTGGTTTCCCACAACGTGATCGATGAAGTCCAGTTTTCCACTCGGTCTGCAAAAGCAACAGAAGGGAAACTCAATCTTTGGCTCTAATTCAGGGATGTGTGTGTGTTATATTTTAAAGCAAGATGCCTACTCACAGTTTGGGTAGTAAAGGGTCTTTGAACAGAGGGGGATGGAAACCGGGCAGGAACAATCCCTTGTATCCTTTCCTCTCCACAAACGTATGGGTGGTATCTCCATACTGCAGCGCAAAAAATGTAAAGATCATTTGTTTCTTACAGGAAGCATCATAACGACTAAAATGTTGGGTTTGAATAAAACAAAAAACGCTCAACGTACCGTCTGAAGCACAGCCAACCGGATTTTCCCGTTCTTGTCCTCCAGAGTGTGGGGCTCTTTGATAATAATTGCTCCTCTCTCACTGGCTTTCTGTTAAAAAAAAAAAAAATGCATGTTTGAGGTGTTTGACTTACAAGCTTTTATGTTTACTCTGAAGGAGAGCTTAAAAACAACATCTGCTGCGTTACCTGAACCAGGAAGTCACAGTCCTCCACTGTAAATGCAACGTCTTTCACTCCATCCCCATGTTTCACCAGATGATCCCCCATCTCTGGAGGAAAAGACGCTTTCATTAGCCATGTAGGATCAGCCTTTATATTCAGGGTTCCTACACATTCTTGAAAAGTCGAGTTTTGATGGTGTGAATAAATATGGAAAAAATAAAACTGGATAAAATACAAACCAGATCACTAAAACTTTTTTTTTTTTTACATTTAAATAATAGGATTTTAACCAAAATCCTATTATTTTAGTTAACATTTTAGTTAACAAGACCAGGCCTTATAGAGTTTAAAATAAATCAGCTCTACAGCGAATTGAAAATCTGAAGTCAGTTTTAAGATTCCTGTTTCATAATTTCTGGAACGTAAAACCCAGTTATTATTTGAGATACTTCAGATTAATATTTTTACTCAAATGTCCAAGATGTTATAAAAACTGCAGCAAAAAAAAAACTGTAGAAATTTGATCCTAGCAAAGCGCAGAGCTTTGAATTGAATAAGAAGTATTTAATGTTTGGATTAAACCATCTTTAGTTTTCTCTCTCAAGAACATCTTGAAACATTGTTTGATTTGCATACACCTGTAACGTCTAAAAAGGACAATCCTGGTCTTAAAAAATGTCACGATTCTTGATCAGTGCTTTTACCTTTGCTACCAGGATTCAGAGCAGAGGAGAAGACATAAATGATCTGTGAAACAGAGGAAACAGAAACAAGATAAAAGCAATTCCTTAATCTGACTTCACCTTCATCTTTTTTGTGCAGATCTACAAAACAGAGTCCGCTAAAGTTCTCCTGGTAAAGCTGCTGCTGGGTTTAATAATCCCAACCAGTCATTCTTAGGACAGATCTGTGAGTGGATCAAAATAAATTCATTAATTGTGGTGAAATCATTAATACTCCTGCAATTATCCATGGAACATTTATTGATTTTTATTTATTTATTTTTTTTTTTTAGTGGTTAGTGTGATGTTCCTCCAGGTTCTCCTCACCTTCCCTTGTTTCACTGCGTGGGACACCACATCACGGCTGCCCGTCTCCAGGCCTCGGTAAGCCAGCGGCTCAAATCCGAGCTTGTTGCAGTAATACGACGCAGCCTGTTGGCGACAATGATTATTGCATTCCTTTATGACGGAATGCCTCAAATTTGGCTTGTTGCAAAAAACAAGCCGAGTTTGAACTTGTGTGTTATAGCGCCATCTTCTGGTGACCGTTTCCCTTGCGGTTCGGGGGGAAATGAGTATGTGGCGATCTAGTAATAAAAAAAGCTGTTTGTTTTACAGCTTGAAAAGAACTGATAGCAATATGTGTGTAACGAAAATGTGAAGATTTATGAGGTAAATTACCTGCTTTGCATTTCCAACCCAGAATGTTAGATGATCGAAGCAGATGAACCTGCCCTGCTCATGCTGAAGACAGAAGAAAATTAGGAAAAAAGGGGCTTTCTAATGGAGGGCTTCTTTGTAACCTTAAATTACACACATTCATTATTGCCCGAATCCAATAGAAACCCATCGTAAAATATAAATTGCATTGAAATCTGGTTTTATTTTTATCCATTGACAGATAAATAATAATAATAATATTTTTAAAAAAAATCTATATTCAGTACAGCACAAATTAGCTTGTTAATTACCTTTTCGCCTTTATCCGTGTATGTTGTCTGTTGCAAAAAGCAGAAATATTGTTAATTTTTAAAGACAAAAAAACTAAAACAAGAATAAAGAGACAAAATCACATACATTTCACTGTTGGTGATGGTTCACAGTAAATGAGACCCATAACATTGAATAAATTATAAACTTACCATCTTGCCTGCGCTGATCTGACCCGGTTGCTAGAATGAGACCCGCAGCGAAAGCCTGAATTTAAAAGGCGAACAAGACTTTTTTTGAACACACTCCCACCAATAAGGAGCTGGTATTGGTGGAGGACAGAGAACTACGTTTGCTGTTATACAATGATCACTTGGACAATATTTGAGTAGACTGGTTGGACTTCCCAGTCTCTTCATTCACTCCAGGAGCAATAATACTTACTTTGACGCTTACAGTAAATGCCACATCAAGGTTAATATCAATTTAAAGTCTGTATCTATGTTTTTTTTTTTTTTTCCAGCAATCAATAGTGTCTCTTTGTCTTGCCTTAAAATGCAGTATATCAGGTGATGCTTTAATAAATGATTATCTAATTTAATCTGCATAGAGATACAGTCATTGTCCACAGGTTTAGGATTACAGCGGGATTTTTCTAGAATAATTTGAGGCCCATATGTTAGTGTTTAGTGGCAAGAGGAGGCTCACGCATCCTGGGCTCCCATTGGCTCTCTGGGGGTGAGCCTGAGCGAGCCTTGAAATGCTCCCCATTCCCATGAAATCCATCGTCCGGAAAAAATATACTGGTGTCGGTAAACTAATCATAAAAGCATGAATGCTGTCAGCATCAACTGTGAGCTGTCTACATGAAACTGAGGTTAATTTGACTTAAATTGTCAATTCACATGCAGTTAAAAAGTGTATTTTTCTATGTGGATGTTGAATTTTGAAGTCATAGCCTACTTGCATATCTGCAGCGTCACTGTTTGGGTCACATGCTGTTAAATCTAATTGTGTGGTTTTAATGCTGAAACTGTTTTATTTTATTTCCGAGAAATTTTAAAGATGATTATTTTATGTAATTTCTTCGAAAACATCCCCAATTCAAAACCAATGGAAGACAAACAAATTATTTTTGATTTGCAGCCAGTTTTCAGGACAGGACAACTGCATTTTAGTGCATGCAAGGAAACTGATTAAAATGAAGTAAAACATCTCCTAAAAATTTAATTTAATTAAAAAAATTGTACTATATTTAATACCCTCCAAAGTTAATTTTATAATATTTTCCTCTGTTTATAGGGATTTTCTTCAATTTTTCAAGTGCAGCCAGTTGATTAAAGATTAATTTGCACAAACGACACATTTGTTTCTTTTGTGCTCCAGCAGCAGCAGCTTTTTAATCATTTCTAAGAAGTCGAGGTTTTCCCCCTCAAGTGTTACTGTCCCTGAAGGAGTTTGTTATTGATGCTGTTGCCAGGCACCTCACTGTTGTCATTGGAGACAGCTACACGCATCCAGACACAAGAACACAGTCTTCTAGATAAAATAATTACATGCCTTATGCAATTTCAGCTGTGGGATAATTTCATGTTAATGTCTGGAAAGTGCATCAAACATTAACATGCTTCTTTACAAAGAGTTTTTTTTTTCTATTCTTTAAATATTGATTCTGTTTTTTTAATAATAAAAAAAAAGCAATTAGTTTGGTTGTAATGTTGATCTGAACTACGTTACATTTCCCTCTGGGCCATAATCCCTGCGGTTTTCAGACTCTCTGAGGAGATGCACCCAAGTCTGTTATGTTCTTCCCATACTTGCATTTCTCATCGCTGAATCTCACCGAAAGCTGACTAGAAGTAAAAATGAGCGACACAGCGTCAGAGACGGTTCCAGAAACGGGTACTGCAAAGGTTGAACAACAGGACGGCGCCGCTGGGGAAGAGGAGCACGTCTCCTCCGACTATCTGCAAGAGGAAGGTGCGGAAGGGAGCGGCGTAACGGAAAAAGAGGCACATGCGAAGATGATGTCTGTTTTTGAGCAGGTGCGTAACCAGATCAGATCGCAGGGGGGCTCGAAAGCCCCAAAGAGCAGCATACTGGAGCTGGTGTCGAAAATCAAAGACATAGAAACGGCGACTGAGCAGACAAACGGCCAGTCTGGTGGCAATGGTGTTGATGCAGAGGAAGAAAAAGAAGCTGAAGCTGTAAAAATTGACTGCAAAGAGGAAATAGATTTAAGGTTGGAGATGTTGAATAAAATGTTTGAGGAAAAGCTGGTAGCTAGTAAGAAGCTGCTTAGAGATGAATTCAAAGTTCAGATATCTGCAGTGCGTAATGAAATGCAGGCCTACACGGATCAGACCCTGAAAGACCTGGAGTGTAAGATGACAAGCGGTCCACCTGGCGGTCTCCAGCTGACACGCTCCAAACCGCAGCGAGAGGGCGCTGACACCGAGACAAAGCGGAGGGCTTCTGCAGCGCAATCGCTGGCTTCCAGGCGAGGAAAGGTGCTGACCAGGACCCAGACCACCACCCTCATTCCCAAGACGTCTGCTCCCATCATCAGCGGCTCACACGGCAAATTAAAAAGCTCCCTGAAGGGTCAGAGTTCACTGGTGAGAGATCACGTGCTGTCGCTGTCGGGGAACAAGTCCTACCAGGGCTGCAGTCCCCTGCCCCCGGCTCAGCCGCTCCTGCATCAGCGCAGGAAGTCTGTTCAGGCGAAATGTAAGACAGGAAAATGACTTTGCTTGGGAGACAACTCTACGACACAAGGAGAGGTGCACACAAATCAAGGCTGACACCCTTATATTTGAATTATGTTGATTAGTTTCATGTTTTTGTTATTGAAACATTGTAACCGAGAACATGTTTATAATAAATTGTCTTGGAAAACTTTAAGGCATTTCCAGTTTATTTTATTACAACCAATGTACTTTTATAGTACAATTTATTTTTGTGAAAAAATGAGAACATAGTGTAACTGAATGCTTTTTTTCCTGGACAGATCAGCAAATACACAAATACACATCACACAAATACACAACTTCAGATATTTGTGGAATACAGGAAACTGTTGTCGCATGTTTAGCACAACCAGAGTTAGTCAGCAAATCCTGCAGCTCTGACCAGTTTCTGTCCCTTCTCTTTAGGAGAAACACCCAGTTTTAATAATATCTCTGCTGGTCCATATTTTTTCTTATTAAAAATCTTTACTGTGCCACAGAATATATGTAATGCTATGCACTTAAAAAAAAAAATAAAAATCTGTCTTTTGATTCTTTGTAACTTCTCTGAAAACGAGCTTTAGTCAAAGGATGAAAAATCCTACCAGAACAGCTCAAGGGTGGATATTTTTGACAGCAGTGGTGTACCAAAGAACTGAATTATAATCATCATCTTAAATATGTACTAAATGTATATCATTAAAAGTTAAATTTGCTATAAAAATACCAATTCATTACCATTCAGTAATATTCATTTTCACACTTTTAAGAGACAATGCTGACATCTGATTTGAGAAAGTCTCCTGCAAGCTTAAATTCAATCGTCTGTAGTTATTTGCATATTAAAAAAAAAAATACAAAAAAAAAATACAAAAACAATAAGTAGATGAGCTGTTGCCACATTTTACTTATAAACAACTTAGTTCAAATTGTCTATCTTCTTTTCTTCTCATACACTAGATATGCTCCTATTATAAAACTAACCAACCTTTAGCAGCATTATTTGTTTTGAACTAAAGAACGTCTTTCATTAATTTGATGGAAAAAAGTTTGATGTTTATTATCAGATTAAATGTAAACTGTGCTACATCTGAAAGTATTATTTTAATTTAAGAGACAACATCCCATCGATGGATTATGTGGATTTAATTTAAGCAGAATAGCATTGGTTCAATCTTGTTCCTTTTCAACAAGTTTTGAATGTAAAAAGTAATAATTTTATTGACTCGGCGTATTGCGTGTTATTGTAACAGATACCAACCTGCTTTAGTAACATGTGGATTCCTGTAGTCATTAAATAATCCCTTCACAAAGAAAACATGGCCATTTAGCAATCAATTCTGTTGTGGTAAATATACAATTTGACCAGCAGATGGCAGTAGTAATTAATTTGTGCACAAGGAATCCCATCCAGAGGATAACTTCGGCTTCACCTTAGAATCAGACATAAAAGAAGCTGTTATTAGTTTAAATGATCAATACACTCTGTAATTAATTTATTTTAGTATGCTTTTCATCCAAGCAGCCAGATTTTCTTGGAACCTTTCAACGTGATCTTCAGAATCAGAATGATCATTCCACTGTGGTACAATTGGAGATGAGTGTTCGCATCTATTAATTGTATTAATTGATTATATCAATAATGAAATGTCACAAAACGCCAGTTTGATCAGCACATCGTTTGGTGTGGTTTAGAGTCACTGAAATGACTCCAAAGAGCAACATTGCCCTTTTCCTGTCTTTGTCACACTGCAGCCTAAAAGCTCAATTCAGTTTTTGACTTTATATGTGATAGATTGACACTCGAAGAGGACGCAGCAAACTTGTGGTACGCTAGTCAGATGAGACCAAAACTCAGCTTTTGGGGGTTTTCATGCAAAACTCCACATAAGCAGGAAAACTAAGACTTCACATCACCCAAAGAGACACCATCAAACATAGCGAAGACAGCGAAACACAGCGGTGGCCTCATCATATTCACAGACCTCATCCTGTCCTTTCCCATTAGACAAAGATTCATAGGCAAAAATGTGGATCTCCCAATACATCTATAGCCCAAATAGCCTTGAGGTTGGAGTTAATGGTTCTGAAAAGCATTGCCTGTTCGGGGAAAACTATTTGAAAACGTATATTTTTTTCTTCCACATCACAGGTGCGCAACTACTACTTCTTGTTGGTCCATCGCGCAAGATCCCAATGTAACACGTTGACTTTTATGGTTGTAAAGTGGGAAAATGTGAAACAATTTAAAGGATGTGTGGATAGTTTCCCGAAGGCAAGAGGATCAGCAGAAAGATGATACGTCTCTTAAGCACTGTGACAGTTTTTGATTGTTTGCTGCTTTTTGCCATTTTTCCCCCTATTCTTTATAAAGGAATAGACGAGCAGAATGTGTTTAATGTAAACCACAGTACAAGACTCCAATACTAGTGTAAAGTCAGAGGGGAGGGTGTGCCTTTTTTTTTCTTTTTTTTTTTTGCAGCGCGTTGCTGCTCCCTAGTGGCCCAACAGATAACAGCAGCTCAGAAGAAACTGCCTTCCTGAAAGCGACTGGATAAATGTAAATAACATGAAGTGAAAACAACTTTGTAATTCTTATTCAACATAGTCATGACGAAAGCTGTCTGACAAACAAAAACAAGGACAATACTTTTGTTTATCTCTCTCTCTTTCTCTGTGTTTTTGTGGAGGTGTAAACTTGTTTTTGTTGTGAACTGAATACCTGAGTGCTTCCAGCAGCTGAACTGGCACTGGGACCAGCCCAGTGACAGGAGATGCATTTAGCCTCCGAGGCGGGCTCAGGAGCCGAGAGCCTCAAAGCCGGTCTCTCACAATGGACGGGATAGAGAAGGCTGTGAAGAGGATCTTTGTGTCTGAGGAACGTTGAGGCCTCCCCGAACCACCGTATCCGGAATAGGGGGCGGTGAGGGCTCGTGCTGCACATTCAGGTCTGGCCAAGCCAAGTCGTTCACGGAAGCAGCGTCTCCCGCCTAACGATGTCCAGCAGCAGCAGGAATCATTAGTATGGAGGAGGGAGACACTGGTCTCTCCTGGAAATATCCACTGGTGAATTAAGTCTAATCTCAATGGATGGATGGATGGATCAAAAGATAAACAGCATCAGCATTAAACCCCCTCAGCTCATGTACAAGCCATTTTTCTCAAGGTCTGCACAATTACACCAAGGGGCCACTTCCAGGTTGAAGCAGACAGATTACAGAGACAAGCTGATTTCATGGATATCCCTAACATGGTTACAATTTACAGTCATCATATGAGGGCTGGTGTGGGAGGGGGCTGGAGAGGGAGCTTTCCAACAGCTTGTGTGAGGTTATGATTAAGCACGTTTTCCTTGTGAATGTGAAAGTCGTTTTTGATAAGATTTGAGGCAATCTGAGTATTTTTTCCCAAGCTCGGTGGAACACCAGTCTCCATGGCCAGCTGAGGGAAACAGATATGGAGATAACTGAGAGTGGGAATGCAGAGTTTGTTTTTGTTTTTAGCACAAGAATCACATACTTCTGAGGGATTGTTGCACTTTGCAGAGCTATCCGGAAGGTTTAGATGTTTTCACGTTTTGTCACACTGCAATCCAAATGAGGGCTTTTATTGGGATTTTATGGGTTAAGCCAACACACAGTGGTGCATAAAGGTTCATCGGAGAGGGAATTCATAAATGAGTTTTGACATTTTTTGCAACTAATGATCTAAAGAGTACTGATTGCATTTTTATTCAGCCTTTTTTACGCTGACAGCAGTTTACCACAAACCATGATGGGGACTCAGCAAGCAAGTGGAAGAAAATGCTGTGATCATATGAGACCAGAAGACCAAATGTGACTTTTTGACCTAGATGTATAGTGCTTCATAATGTTTGATCAAAACCAATCATTGTACACCACAACAGGAAAAAAAACTACTGAGGAGACACTTTTCTTCTGCCTGGATGGATGATGTTGATCAGAGTTGTTGAGAAGGTGAATAGACTGACAGTAAACATGTTTGCACCAGTGTTCAATTTTAGATTGGCATGGAGGTTCAACCTGCAGCTAGAGCTGCAATGCCATGGTGTAGCGCTCAGAGCATGTTTGTATGTCCTAATGATATAGTCAAAGTTCTGACCTGACTTTCTGGCAATACTTGAACTTATGAGTTCACAGATGCTCTCCAGTCAAATTGGTGGGTTTTGTGAAGAAGAATGAGTATAAAGAAACTGTCTCTGGAAGATCAAAACTAGAAGAGACGCTGCAGCTACAGGTGCTGAATAAAGGAGGCTGAAGGCAAACAGACACCACTTTTTTTTTTCTATATTTTTATTTGGAAAAGAGTTTGAAAAACTTAGAGACATAACATCCCAAGAAGCTACGTTGAAATTTGTGGTTGTAACGTGGAAAAAATGTGTAAAGAGTCGAGGTTTATCTTCACTCTTTTGTTCTCTTATTTATTTATATCTAGGCTGAGACAACAACATCATTTCAGAAATTATGAGCTTTAAATTTACAGAAAGCAAAGCAAGTTTAAATTGTACTTTTTATGTTTTGACAATAATGGATGGAATTGTGAATGCTATACTGTGGGAGAACTGCCTATGTTAGAAAAATAGGAAAGAAAAGACAAAAACGTCTGTGGCGACTGAAACGTAACGTTACTGAGGGGCGGAGGAAGTTATGCAAAGTCAAACTTTTTCAGGTTTCTGTGTCTGGGTGGACGGACTTGTTTTGGTTGATCAGAGCCTCTGCTGTCTAGACCGAACCCGGGGTCATGCTTAGACTCAGACACCTCATGTCATTAAACAGTATGGCACTGTATTACCAGCACAATGTAAGCCTTAACCCTGAGTACATTTTGACATCGCTGTGCTGTCAGCTTCTTTGTGAGCATAAAAGCAGGGGGATTTCCATGAAATCTGACATGCTTACCCAGAGTTTCTGAGATTTCACCACGGAAACGAGCCATGGCATTGACGACGACAAAATACAGTTAATTTAATGTATCAGAAATATGGATACCCAAGCTAAACTAATACAGATGTACCAAATATGTTTAAGGATTAACCTTTTATATATTTGTGAAAACATTCTGGCCAACCAGCTTTGACTTATTTGGCATTTTTAATGTTTTCCGTTCAACTGCAAATAATTTTACATTACATCACTTCCGTCCTCACATTTAACATTAAAAAAATATAGTCAAACTGTGGTGTGAGATAGTAACTTTGCCACTTTTTCCATGTGAGCTCTGTTTCCTGAAATAAATACAAAACAATTCTAGTTCATAGAAAAAAAGAATTTGGGGAAAATTTTCGACTGAGATGCCTCTGTTTACATTGTTACAGAATGAATACAAGGATCTGTGCAGCGTCCTTCCTCCGGGAGCTCCTCTCTGCTCCACTAGAAGCATCAGATTCACAGGTTCGGCAGACAGGCAGAGGCAAAAAGAGAAAAAGAAGAAGAAGAATGTTAATGTGTTCATTCATATTCTGTGTGTGTCATCTTTAGGCAACAGGTGGATGAATGCTACAGGAGGTTGGCGTTGACAGTCCAAGGAGTGTGTCGGATCTCTGTTTACGTGTTCGTGCTAACACGCATACGGTAACTTTGGGGTGCATTTGTTGCTGCCTGGGTGGGATGGAACAGCAGGGAGATCTGAGGGAAGGACAGCCGTCGTGTTTTGGTTCAGATGCTCCGTCTCAGTGTGGCAGCTCACACTCTGATATTTGAGCAGGCAACTGTGAGAGCTGCTTCATTTCTTCTGCACTTTGGAGACACAGAATGATGGTGAAATTAAGGGAAAACAGACAGGTTCTATTTATTAACTCGTCGACAGCGTGACTGGAAACCCGACATTTAAAGGGTTTTGTTGCATCTTGTCTTGAGCTTGAGAGTTTTTTTTTATTGTATTTCATAAAGAAGTTTTATTTATATAGCAACAAGTTAACTAAATGAAAAAGACATGAGAATAATAAATTAGCTAAATTATTGAAGTTTGTTGAGAAAAGGTTTCAAAAGGAAGACATTCTGCTTCTAGTCTCACCACCATTAAAATGATAGTCTAAGATTTTTAAGTTGAGATTTTCTTATACCTCTTATTTCATATCGATAGTAATATGTTGTCGTCTTGGAGAGGATCAAATAGTCTGACTAAAAGAAGACACCAAAAACAAGTTATCTACCCAAAGTCAGATATTAACTTCTTACAACATAATGTTTTGGATGTTTACACTTAATCTGGAGTCATACTGCTATGTATTTTGCTTTATTTTTATTCTGAAAATAAACCAAAAAAGAAAAAAAAAAGAATCTCACTTCAAAATCTTTGGGAAATCCCTTTATGTGTGTGACTCAAGGTAGCCTAAAGTAAATATGATTTGTGTTATTTATTGCATGCAAAAGGCTAAAACTGTTATGTTGAGCATATCTTACAATTTAACTTGCATTTAGCAATTAAATAGTAATAACAGCCATGGATCGGCAGATTTTCTGTAGGAAAATGAACATGACCCAATCCAAACTCTCGGCACACATAATAGAAACAGGCCCCTGGGGCGCAAACGGGTGCAGACAACATTTAGATGAACTCTGCGACCCAACGCAACAGTTGTATCTGTGGCGCCGTTGTCCCCCGAGGACCCCCGGTGCTTTGGTCAGCTGGCGTTTTGAGTGGATTTTCCTGAGGCGAACTTGTTTGCTAACTGCATCAGACAAGCTGTCAGGCCGGGTCATCTCAACATGTCTGACCAGTTTGACATGCATGACTGACCCCTCCCTGTTTTGCTTTGCTTGTATCTACATTTATATTCAGATATCAGATGATTTGTGTGTGTGTTTTTTTTTTTTTTTTTGTGGTATGAATATTTAGTATGAAAGCTGGATTCTTAATACTAACTTCCATTTGTTGGAGTAAGAGGTGTCTGATAGGACTAGGTGCAGAAGAAGTGCGTGTCGGAGCGGTCCGGATTCTTTACATGCATGTGATAAATATGCTGCAGCTCCTGCATCCATCACTGTAACCCTCCTGTGGTCTACCTAGAGATCAAATCTGCTCCACTCTTTCCAAGATGGAGTAGGAGTAACACACGATCTGACCCACCGCTGAGACACAATAAATCCTGAGGCTTCATATTTTCTCTGCTTCGCACATGCTGAGACTTCTAGAGTTGTGGAGCACAATGTGTTTCTTGCCCAGCTTTCTCACCTCTCTGTCCCAGTCTGTTTTTTTTGTTTTTTGTCTTGAAACTCTGCACGTTGCAGCATCTGCGGTACCCCCATCCCGCCCTCTCTTTCTCGCTCTAACTGCCATCCCCTGTCAGCAGGGACAAATATTGACTTGTTCTCTAGGCCAGCTTCTGCCAAGATCAGAGTCCCGCTTCCCCCCTGCCTCTGCCATGTCTTAAATGGTAATTATGTCCAACAGGACTCATCGCTGTCAAATCAAAGGACACCCAAGAGGAGTCTCTCACTGGTAATGAGCCTATTATGCTGTGAACATTTGGGTTTTGGATAATCTTGATGTTTAGATTTGTAGTGATTGTAAAAAAGTATGTTTTGGACAACTTTTAAGCACTTTGAGGAGCTTTTAATTTGTCAGTTGCCTCTATAATTGAGAACACATGAATCCCCTGCTCCTTCTGGTTTTAGACCTGTAGAAGCCCTTAATAGAAACCCACAGGACTGTGTCATCAAACAATTAAAGCCCCATAGTTAGGTAGAAATCACAACTGAGTATCGAATACACAAACGCAGGATGGGTGCTACTTTGCATAATCCGGTTACAGTCTGGATACTGGCCGTGAATCAATAGAGATTAGAGATCTATTAGTCTGAAGGTGTAAACCCAACGCAAGGCTAATTCATAACAAAGCTTTGACCCTTCGGGGGGGGGGGATACTTGACACTGAAATAACAGGACAGGGTAATGAAACTAATGTGAAACTGCAGGCTAAATATTCACATTTGTTATCAGAACTTACCCTTCTTCTTAATATTACACACTTATAAAACAGTCACACACACACATACTCATTGAGTCTGAGGAGTCCAGGTTTGGAGCACATGTCTTTAATGCAGTAGTTAGTTACAGTGTTAAAAAAATACAACATATACATCAGCTTGCATTCCCCCACTTTCAGTGCCCCAACTACACCAAGAAAAAACCCCACTCCACCCGCTCCTATTCCACAACATTTGTCAACCGCCATCTGCCTTTCTACTGCCCCCTGACCCCACACCTTGTTTTTTTTTTTTCTTCTTCGCAAACTATATAATTAAGCTGCAACACCTTTTCTCCTCTTACACCTCCCTCCCTCTGCCACCAGGCTTTCCGTTTGATCTCCCGGCTCACTAAATCCCGACAAGTGCTTAGAAAACAAAACAGCAAGAGATGTGGACGACAGAAGGGTATGAAAATACTGTACAGCCATATGTTTCATCCAGTGTATATAGGTTTCAGTTCACAAATTATACCTCCTGTGGAGATAAGAAAACAAAAAATATAGACTTTTCTTTTTTTTTTCTCTCTCTCTCTGTGAATCTGAGGACCAGAGCAGCCGAAGAGCTCAGCCAGCTGGCTCTGGCTTTATAAGTCAGAACGACACACACAGCATCAACTTCTCGTTGCAGAACAGGACGGATACACATTGGAATTCATGACCGAAGGCAGTGAAAAGTTCAAAGTTCACCATGCCTCCTCACCAGCTTTAAACAACCAGCACATACAGTCTTCATTCTGACAAGTGTTCCACTGGTTCCAGCTGGGACTGTCCTGCAGCCACGCTTTGGTGCCTCGGTCTCTAAACCTTGGTTGCCAGAGACTGGATCTCCGATTTCTGAGTCTGGGCACTGAGAGTGGACGACATGGAGCTCATCTGGCCGTGCATGGCCTTCTTCAGGTTGAGCAGGCACAAGCACTGGGAGCGGAAGCGCAGGTCGAAGAAGGCATACAGGAATGGGTTGAGGCAGCTGTTGACGTAGGCCAGGCAGGTGGCGTAGGGGTGAGCCAGCAGCACGAAGCGCAGGACGCCACAGGAGCTCGGGGCCAGGTTCAGGTAGGAGAGGGCGTCCAGGGTCTTCAGCACGTGGAAGGGAGTCCAGCAGATGGCAAACACCACCACCAGGGTGGTGATGATCTTTAGCAGGCGCTTCTTCTTCTGGTCCTCCTTGCGCAGATTGTTGAAGTGGCGTGTGACGGTGCAGCCGATGAAGCAGTAGAAGATGGTCATGGCCAGAAAGGGCAGGAGAAACCCTAAGGCAGACGACGAGAGGCTGAGTCCAGCGATCCACAGGTTCTCGTGGCCCTGGTTTATGGTCACCAGGCTGAAGTCCATGGCGCATGTGGTCTGATTGTTGTTGAGGTCTTGCATGGTGGTCCTGAAGAGCAGCGTGGGCAGGGACAGGATCCCAGACAGCAACCAAATGGCGCCGAGGGATGCCAGCATGGTGCCCCTGGAGCGCAGCTTGTTGCTGGACAGTGAGTGCACGATGGCCAGGTAGCGGTCAAAACTCAGGCAGGTGAGGCAGAAGACACTGGCGTACATGTTGACCAGAACGATATAGCTGCTTATCTTGCACAGAGCCACGCCAAACGGCCAGTGGTAGCCCAAAGCTGTGTACACAGCCCAGAGAGGCAGGGTTACGACGAAAGTGAGGTCAGCGAGGGCCAGGTTCCCGATGTAGACGTCTGCAGCCCGGCGCTTGGACTTGGATCTCCACACGGTGAAGATGACCACACCGTTGCCCGACAAGCCCAGGATGAAAATCAGCATGTAGAGCACGGGGATGAGGGAGTAAGAGGGCTCCCACTCCGAGTAGTCACAGGCAGTTTCATTGTCATCGTAATATTCATAAGTGTCCGCATATTCCACAGTGGTGCCTTCCATGATGCAGTGCCAAAACCGAACCAAAAAATTCCCAACAGAGGTAAGAGACCAGTACAGTTCCCAGTGGAGAGAATCTGAGCAACAGCAGCAACAACAAAAAAAGGTCTGCTGCGCTGCTGGAGGAGCAAAGGGTGACTGAGAGTGAGAGGCTGCCGGCGCTGTCTGCCTTTTTAAACTCGGCCCTCTACACCCCTGGTTCCCTCCCAGAACGACCCCCTGCCCCACCCCTCCTCCCTAACCTCCCCCAACACTAAAACATCTATCACCCACCCCCTCTCCCCTCTCCCTCTACCCCGCTCTCTCACCTCTTCTGGCACAGCCCTTCACTCTGCCTGCAGGACCAGGAGCCTCGCTGCAGTCCTCGGCAGACGCTGACTGCATTTCTACATCTGCAAAGCGAACACTGCACTGCAGAGGAAATGAAAGAAATACTTGGCAAAAAAAAAAAAGTTGAAAATGAAGTTAAGTTAAATATAAGTTTCTAGTGGTTAAGGTGGGGACAGCAGTTAGTCTATAATGTATTTTGTAAAGTTGCAAACAAATTCTGCTGTGTTGTTGCATTAGATTTTTTATTTTATTTTTTTTATCAGAACCAAGTGGTATTGTCAACATAAAAAGTCAGTATGAATGCAACCAGTTCTGTCTACCATCAACATAAAAACAGGACCAGACTGTTTTATGTTCACAAAACCTCTGCAAAACTGACTTCAGTTTTCAAATTCAGATGTTTGGCTTTTTTCCACATTTATGTCAGACGCTCATCCAGAAATTCACAAATAGGAAAGACTCTGCTCTGTATGTTTGTCCTACGGCCGACGTGATGAGGTACTTGAGGTCAGGAGGTCATTTGAACTCTTGTGAACTAAATTAACTTTTTTTCCCCATTTCCCTGGCTGACCTGGCTTTCCGGTCTTGGTGTCAACTAGATATCCAAAGCAACCAAAATTGACAGAAAAGGAGAGAGAACACAATAACTTCCTCTTCCTAATTTTTTTTCTATCTACGTCTTTAATAAAAATGAAAACTAGTAGTAGTTTTTGATTGACTTCAGATGCCATGGCAAAACATGGAATAAGCTCCTCCATGTCAGTGTAAAATCAGGCTCATTCATATCAAAATGAAACTCCACCAATAAATGCTATATTAGGCAGGCTCTTTGATGTTCAAAATTAATTTAAAAGTGCCAATAGCACCTTTTGTGATGATATAAAATGTGCCGCTACCAGTTCATCATGAAGACGTTAACTCAAAACAGACGCAGTGTAGTCCTTCAAATCTTAAAATATGAATTGCTTTAGATCGTGAACTGAATTCCATTTCTTTAATTTTCCCTCATTTCTGCAATTTACCAATATGTTCCTGTGAAAAAAAAATCTGAAAAATATAAATGATATCAACAGACATGACAGAACAATACATTTCTATCAAAGTTTAAAGTAAAAACTGCAAATATTTTCCAACACTCACAACATGCTAACATGTTAGGTGATCCACAGAATCTCTTTGGTATATATTAGTGGACTTTCCTTTCTAGGAAATGTGGAGTTGTCATCTTCTCCAAGATTTTATCAACTTGTCTTAATTCAATCTAAAGGTATCTTGACAGCTTAATTTGCGCCATGATTTCGTTTGAAAAGGAAAGGCGTCTCTGGTCCTGGAACAGGTCTGGACATCTTACCCTCCTCGTTTTCCATCACAATCACCGGCGCTAAAGGGCTGTTAAAACCGCAAGTTGCGCCACATTTTGCAGCTGTCACTTATCACGTTTTATCTGTGAGTGTTTGATCCTTAATACAAGACAAAACGACGAAATCAGAGTTACGGCTGAGAGGGATCGCAATCGCGTCGCGCTTTTCCTTTCCTCCCCTTGAAGATTAGATTAAAAAATAAGCGGCGACAGCGCAAAAATGAGCTCTGTGACTCTAAATCTCAAGTCTGCGAAGAGATTTGCAGAACAAAAGGACAAGCAAACACACGGGTCTGCAACAAAAACAAAAGGAAACTTCGCATTGACACCGCCTTCAACTGTTTTTTTTTTTTTTTTTCTTTTTTTACGTTTCTTTACAGTGGATCTGCTGGCCTGGTACGCGTCCACCTTCACCTCTGATTACGTCACAGCAGCAGAATGCAGCAAACGAGGGGGGTATCTGTAATTGATTTTTTTTAGTGCTTTCTAAGTACAAATTATGTAATTTTTAAAACTAAAAGAGGCTTTTTTTTTGTTGTAGTGTAAACAAATCAAGTAAAACAAAACAAAATGTTGAGAAATATCACAAATGCAGTCCAGTGCTGTCCTTCAGGTATTTATAGTATGGAGTGTGTTTTTGTTGATAAGGTTTGTAAATGAGAAAGAAAGTGGGGTGGGGTCGGGTGGGATGCATAGTATGAGAAAAAAATAGATAAAAATGAAAGTGCTTAACTGCATTGCATGACTGATGACAAAAATAACAATACTTTTAGTTTTTTATTTGCAATAATATCTGAAAACCATATCATTGCCATTCAGTTATTTTGTGTTGATCTGTCACATAAAGTACTAAAACGAGAAAAAGGTAGAAGGGAGTGAATACTTTTTCCAGGCTAACATCCTCCACCCTCCACCACCACCACCACCTGCAATCAGATCCCCAAACAGCTGTGAGGAATTATTCTGTGGAGAAAAAAAAAAAAAAAGAAAAAGGAAAGCTTGAGGAGATTTGCGAATTCTTTACAGCACATTTAGGAAGGATAATCTCTGCATAAAACAGCCTTTAAGGCGGCGATAACAAGGAGCCGTTGCATTAATTCTCACAGTGGATTATTCCTCTGTAGGTGCGCTGCTTCAGAGAAATAAATATGTCTGATGAAAGAAGGAGCTCCATGGATCACAGCTTATCAGCTCCCTGTGAGTGCCTGCTGATTTCTTTCTTTTTTTTTTTTTTTTTTTTTTGCTGCGCATGGAGCGTTCAGCGCTGGCTTGTGGGAATCTGACATGGCACACACTTTATCTTTCCTGTAACACGGCTCCGCCAGAGAAACGTTTGTTTCCTTTTCCAAGCTCACTTTTTACAAATCACTTTGCTGCCATGTATGAAAACTGTAAGGTTTATTATTTTAAGTGCAAATAATGCAGGAGATATCCAGTATGATAAGACACATCCTCCTTGGAGAAACTTTAATGGTATTTTATGACTCCACTGCTCATACCGGATCCACGGAAAACCACCTGGAGACTCCCACCTCGGCTTCAGCCTCCCGCCCCCCCGGGGGGAGAGGATTGACGCCTGGTGCTGGCAAGCCCAGAATCTGTTCCTCAAATAAATTTGCAAATTAAAAAAAAATAAAGCAAGCAGATAAGAAACAGATGGTCAGATCAGACCGTCATCTCGGGTATCTTCGGAGACCCTCCTTACTTGCTAATTGCCGCCTCTGAAAGGTGCCAAGATAAAGTCCTGCTGCTGATGCCGAGGTGGGAGAAGTATCAGCTGAGAGTGAGGTCTCACTCAGCCCCACCACCACCACCACCTGCGTGTTTCATCTGGAAAGACCACATGACTTTCCAGATGAAACACGCAGGATCTAAACACGCGTCATATTCAGCTGCAGCTGAGTGGGAGAGCTTTCTGAACTCGGCGTTTGGGACCACACATGTGTCCGTTTCCACAGCTGTGGCCGCTTCTGATCTGCCGCTGAAATGACCCGGCTGTTCGCAGCGGGACAAAATGTTGCTGTTCAGACAGAAGTCGTTGCTGTCTTGGGTTTTGGGACAACTGAGGAGTGGGATGTTTATCTCGATGAAGCTTACTGGAGACAGGAGACAGGGGAGCTGTGGGGGACATTTGCAGCGGGCACGCGCCATCCGCGGTCTGGAGGAGATAAGTCACTTTAGGTTTAATCTGTGACCTTTAGGCTTGTTTGAAGTGGGAAGTTGTTAGCACAAAGCGCTGATTATTTTTCCTTGTCTTGATTTGTTGCCTACATATCCCGCAAGGTTGCAGAGAGCTAAGGGTCACAGATTAATCTCACTTCAGTGACAATATCTGTTCGTTTACCTCTTTCAAAAGTTATCAGTGTGCAATAAAGATAAAAAAGAAACTACTCACAGTAGACACCACATTTCCAGTAGCGACAGCCTTTTTACAATGACTTGCAAAAGTCCATTTTATTTTACATTTTGTCCCGTCGCAACCACAAACCTAAATGCTTGTCATTGAGATTTTGTGGGGAAAAAAAAGAACATCGAGTGTAGATAGCCCACCACTGCCTTCAAATTCACCAAATCCAATTCGATTTAGGTAATTGTAAAAGAGGTGCTGGTAAATATTCTCAGTCTCCAGCCGTGTGAAGCTGCGACAAACAAACAGACTTTCAGTCAAACAGGCAAAGTTCTGAACACAAATCCACACTTTCAGATTCCTATTTGTGAAATATCTTACAATGCAGATGATTATTACAGAATTATATGTTGGTCTTTCACATAAAAGTGTGATCCCAGAGTGACTAAATGTGAAAAACGTCATGAGGTATGAATACTTGTGCAAAGGATTGCATGTTGATCGCTGAGGGCCTCTCTGCTGATTGGCTGAACGTCTTGTCAAATCGCAGCTCATCTGTGTGATGGAGATGCTTTAAAAATGGTGAAAAACAGAAATATGAGAACAAGAGAAAACAGGAAACCTTGAAAAAAAAAATACGCATATTTTATAGGAAATCCAATTTAGTCTAGTAGGCCCCATCAAACTATTGGGCTGAGGGTCACACACAGCTATCTTTTCCATACATCTGCAGCTCTTGGCGTTATTCTGACGTGAACAACGACCCTCCGCCCAATCATAAAGAAATGTTTGTCTTGAGAAGGCTGCTCTATTGTTTCGTTCTGCCGCTCTAAGCACTTCTCGGCTAACGAGCAGCACACCTGCTAAGAATCACACTTCCTGCTTGAGTCCCAGATACAGATTCTTTACTTTGGGGTTTGTTTGTTTTTTTCCACCCCTCCTATTTTGTTTGTCTGAAACTCAACCTTAAAAACATCTCTGAGAAATCGAACCGTATTATTAGCACCTCAGTGCCCTTTGCGCGCCTCGCTCTCTCTTTCCCGTTTGGCGCCGCAGTACCAGTCAGCTGAGACAGCACAGCGGGTTTTTGTGCGCATCAGAGCTGAGTTTTCCTTGGATGGCCTCGAGTGGAGCGGAGCGTTTATCTGCAGCAGAAGTCAGGCAGTCTGTGCCTGGGAGACAGCTGGGCTTTGACATCCATATCACAACCCAAACAGAGCCGAACCGAAATCGCTGTTTGGAGTCCAACTGCAGTAGCTGTCGCGAGAGACGAAATCGCCACTGTTTATTTGCTGCTTATCTACTTTCCGAACAGCTTGGCCGCCGTGAAATAAACACACCGAGACATGTTTTGGGACTCCGACCGACTCACACGGCACTGTGTCCTTGCAGAGCCTCTTTTTGTGCCGCTCAAGTTTGCAGGTTAAAACTTATTTTAGTGCTTCTTTTTATGCAAAATAGTCAATTTGTTGAACAAAATTCAATGTACACACCAACACAAATTAGCATATTATTAGTATAAAAAAAAACAACATGGCATGCATTTGTACTCTCCTTTACAATTATCAAGAAAATGAATTTCTTCAAAGAGATTGAAAAAAATATTCATAAATGGCTCACTCTGCATTCTAAATGAAATAATATTGAACATCTTTTCACATCGACGTAATTAGGCGGCATGCAGATAAAAACTACTTCGATTTGATACATACAATAATATTTAACATTTTTAACATATTTTATTTGCACTGTAGGTTGAGTTTATGTGATCCATTAGAGTCTGGAAGGCCACGTAAGATGTCATGATGGGAAACATACTGACTTGGAAAGACTTTTCAAAATTTTATTCACAATATTTATGATTTTCACGCATGCCAAGACTGTGATAAAGTTTTAGGGGTGTGTGTTTTTTTGCAAGACGGCGCATTCTGATTGAACAGTTTTCTACACTGAAGAAACAAAGCGGATGAAGGCGGATAATCAGGAAGCCAGAACCGAGCCAGCGAGTCTCCCCGAGCCAGCCGCCCCAGCGGCTCCCTTCTGCTCGTCCTTCCCGGTTGTCTGTGGACGTCCAGTAGCTCGGTCAGGAACAAGGAGGTCACAAGGTGTTTCCCCTCTTTCCCTCTGGACCACCCTAACATTCGTGCTACCCATCATACGCCGCATGCATCTCTGTTTGACTCAGTGGCCAAAACTACAAGCACCACAGGATGTTCTACAATGGGACGGTTTGTCTTCCCAGCTGAGATGCGTCTGTGGTTTTTTTTTCCCGCCCAACTGCTCAATATAAGCTATTTATTTATCAGATAACCTGATGGAATGATAATATAAATATTATCAATCCTCGCTTATCATTTTTGCACAGTGCAAATATAGAGAATAGGTCAGATCAGATTAGCCATTCCTCACATTATTCCTGTCTTGAACCCGAGTCTCTGCCCGGCTCGATTCGAGGGTGACGTTCGTGAGATCTGACGGTCACCTTCAGGCAGCAGGAAGCTCAGAAAGGAAACCTGGTGGAAGATATAGGAAACAATAATACAGCAGGAAGCAAAGAAGAGCAATGTGGCTAATGACAGAGACGACACTGGGGAAGACATAAAGGGACAATGGACAGGTCTGATGAGAGGGTAAGGCTTGACTGGGTACTGGGGTTTTCTCTTTGCAGCAGAGTTAATGATGGGGATTAGGAGGTCGTGTGTGTGTGTGAGTGTGTGAAGGGGGTCCTGCTGGGATCTCCAGGCCTCACATCGTCCCAGGAGATCTGTGGGAATCTGACTCCATTTGGCTTAAACTCTATTTGAAAAAGGCAAGAACCCCATGGCTCAATTAGGGGGAAATTAGTCTCTTTTTACCTCCTCTGCACCTCTGCAACAACAGCTTGACTGTTTCTTCAGCAGGAGTTATCTCTCAAGTAGGCGGGATTGGTCTTAAGGTGGCTTTCAAAATCAATATTTCGACCTGCATTTTAATTTGCCTGCTTATTTCTTCGAGGTTTCCCCTTAAACCATAAGAATCTGTCGCCGTCTCATAGCAAAAAAGAGCAGAGAGGCCTTTTCACCTCCAAATATGATTATCGCCTGTTTTCTTTTTTAAGTAGAGCAACAGGACCTGAAGCCTGATCCTGTTTTAAGGAGTCAAAGTAAAAAAAAACCTAAACGGAGATCCACGCAAGAGCCCCCGAACCAGGTGCTTTGCAAACTTTCTGTCCAAGCTCTAAGAAATCCCAGAAGGAACTTTATTGCCGTTCTGTGATAATTTCCCTCAGCGCTGGAACGAAAGTGCTGTCAACTGGCCTGATTGGCACTGAGAAAGAGCAGAGTGTTAACTTAACAAGCGTCCTTAGTGAGCGAGATGCTTTAGCTCAGAAAAGCTTTAGCATTTCATCCCTAAATTACTCTTTGTATGAGTTATACGCCTAAAAATGTCTTTTTTCTTTTTTTTTCCTTGCAGTTGGGTACGAAAAGCAGGTCTGACCCAAAGCTGGAGCCGTTCCAGAAAAAATCTAAAAGCCTCTTTTATAAAAATCTGCCCATACTGGGAGTGAGCCAGGAATATCTGAGGCTATTTATACCTCAAAGGACTTACAGCTACAAAAAAAAAGAAAAAAAAGAAAAAGACAGTTCATCACATACAAGAGGTGTGTTAGGTTAATGTTAGTTTAGCGCAAAATATACAAGTACCACATATAAGCATTTTATCAGTATTTCATGAGAAATGTCACCAAGTACAGATTTTATTATGCAGGCTAAAGTAGAAAAAGCTGCATGAATATGCTGCTGTTGCATACTGAAGGCAGGAGTGGAGTGAAGGAGCGGTCCCCAGCATCAGCGGGATTGCAAAGTATCTAAAAGCAGGCGACGGCGTGGCGACGGCGTGGCGACGGCGTGGCAGAGGCTGCGCTGCTCTCCCCATCTGTCAGCTGTTTGACAGACAGCAACAAACTGTAAATCAGTCACCTCTGCGACAAAGTTGGCCCTCTGTCGGCTCAGAGAAAACAAAACGTCACGGCGCCTGTCGTTATGTAAAAACAAAACAGAGAAAAATGCCTTGCCTTGGGAATAAAAGTTACATTAGAAAAGTAAATGTTGTCTCAAGCTTTGGTTGAGTTGCTTCTTGAAAGGGAAGTTGTCTCTTTAAACCTCTCCCATCTTAAGTGTGTTTAATTGGGATTTTACAATATGGAGCAACATGAAGTCCTGAGTAAATGTGAAATAGAAGAAAAACAATTTTCTAGTGAAAAACAGAGTGAAAATCAAGACGCGCAGATGGAGCAAAAACAATGCATTTGTACGATATGTTGTCTCAATCTACAAGTGTTTGTATTTTGATCATCTTCTTGTTCAATTACGTTCAATATCTCTCGCTTTACTCAGTTCATTTTTACAGTTGTTAATGTATTGCCATAAAGGTTCATTTCCTTTGTGTTTGGTTTCTTAGTTTATTCTTGCTTTGTTCCTTGACCTGTCAGTATTTTTCCCTTGGTTTGTCATTTCTTGGTGTCTTAGTTCACCTCCCTCTGTTGATTAGTTTCTGTCCCTCAGTCTGCCTCCTCTCTCAAAGCAACAGCTCAACTTTTTTTTTCTGATTAATTTGGTTCTTTTGCCATTTTCCGCCTCTGCCTCAGTGTATCAGCTCATTGTTGTTTTATTATTCATTGCTGGATTTTTCTGTTCACTGCAAACATGCAGTTCTTTAAATCCTTAAAGAACTGCAGCTGAAATTGCAATGAAAGGCAGCTAAAATGAAAAGTTGTAACTCATATTTGTGAATATAAATATCGAACGTTTGATATTTCTATATTTGTATATTAAACAAAAGGGGCTGCAGCATTTTCCTTCTTCGAAATGGTTTATCACCTGAAATCCCAGTAAAATCATAGAAATCAGTTGTTTGAGGATGGCAAAACTTAAAAAGGTTCAAGGGAAATGAATACTTTAGATGGACACAGTAGAACCTAGACCTATGTATGAATTTATACAGCAACAAAAGGTCATTTTGCTCCTGTAACAACAAATTTCTCTGAGCTTGAATCACAGCCAGAAGCCTCGACTCCTTTTAAAAACTGCTTTGAAGGAGTCAAACAATAAACCAAACTTTTACACTCCGTCGACAACTTTGATGTGCAATCACGAGGCTGGGGGACAGAGAGGTGGGGGGGGTGGGGATTCGGAGTAGGAGAAAAAACATCCTCCGACTTGCCCTAATTGTTTCAGCATCTGTTCTTCTGTCGCTATCACCCAGACTGGCCGAAAGCATGACTGAAAACGCACATTCAAAGTTTCCACTCCATCCATTTCCTTTAATCAAGCTGCCCTCTCGGTGACTGATTATCAGAGCAGACCGTTCGCCTCGCCTCGAACAGCTCTCCATCTCTGCTGACTGCACAGCTTGCGTTGCTTTAATAATGCTGCAGTTATCCACGAGACACACAGCTGACAAATACATTAACCCATTACACCTAATGATTATGATCATGCAATGCGATGGGGGGGGGGGGGGGAAGAGGAGCGTGGAATGACCCTGCAGGGACAGCCTGTGTTTTAATAAGTGTCCCACAGCCAGGGGCGTGCTAATGAAACGAGACCAACTGGCTGTGGAACGTGGCCTTCTCATTATACACGTACTTCAGGGTTCTAAAAGGGGAAGCGGGACACTGTTAAAACACAAAAGGTCCAGATGTGAGGCCCCCTTGAAACTCCTCTCTACGTCTGACCCACGGTGAATGCTGACAAATTGGCCTTTAACGATCCCAAAACAGGCTTAAAGTCAATGTCAACGCCTTGTGTCACTCTTCTGATCCTGGTGTGGGAAGGCATGCTGCCTCCAAGAAGAAGCAGGGACTCTGAGAAAATATTTGGACAAAGCCCTGTAGTATTTCAGCCTCTACAAAGTGTTGATGTGAAAGTTCTTCTTTTAGATTTATAGCTGAGTTGAGGGGTTGATGTTTTTTTTTTCGTTTTTTTTTTTTTTCAAATTGAAAAGTAGCGCGCCGTGGAAAAGAACACAGGATTTTTAGAAATGTACTAAATAAAAAATATGAAAAGCGCGTCATGCTCTTGCAATCAGAGCAACCCTAGATGAAGTGCAACCGATGACCCCTAGAAGTCACCCAATCTGTGAAGTGTATACTTAAACATCTTATCATAAATGCATCTGTTTTGGGAAGAGGTCAGAGGTTTGTAAGAGAACATTAGTGAACAAACAACATCATGAAGATCAAGGAACATAGACGTTTAAAGGAGGACTGGGGTATTAGATCATAGCCTAGTATGCCAGAGATCATCACTCAATCCATCATCTGAGAATGGAAAGAACATGGCAGAACTGCAGAGACAAAACCTTAGTCCACAACTGACTGACTGGGCAAGAAGGAACCATTAATCAGAGAACGAACCAAGAGGTCCGGCTTCGGAAGAGCTTCAGACATCCACATCTGATCTGTCAACAGAATATATATTCCTTTTAGACTCCATAAATCTGCTTTTTGCAAAGGAGTGGCAGCAAGAAAAGTCATTGTTAAAAAGAAAACCATAAATGGCTCGTTTTCTACTCCCCTCAAGCCCTGTAGGAGACTCAGTAAGGAGGTGAAAGAAGGAGCTCTGGTCAAATGAAACCTACTGTCTGTCAAATCTGCGTGGAAAAGCCCATCAGTGAAACAAACCCTAAAAAACTGCCTGAGATGCTTTTTACTCAACATGGAATTTGAAGCAGGTCAGATTTGATGGGAAGGTTGATGGAGCTGAAAACAGAAAAATCTTGGATGAGAACCTGGAGGCTGGCAGAAATTTAAAACTGGGACAGAAGGTCATCCTTCCAGCAGGACAACGACCCCAAACATACACCCAGAGCTGGAGGTGTTGGAATGGCCCAGTCAAAGTCAAAGAGAGAAAACTGATGTCAAGAGACTCTCTTTATCCAATCTGACTGACATTGAGTCTCTACGGCAAAGCCTGCAGCAAAAACTGTTGACACCAGGATGGCTCAGTCATAGTTTGAGATGCTTTTTTCAACTTTACAATTAACAATTCAACAAAATACATTAATATATGTTGGAAACACGATGTATCTGCATCAGCATCAGTATTGGCTGATGTTAGTTGTTTTATTAGGATCGGTCCAATAAGTAATACTAGGCCGATATTAACAACCGATGTTTATTTCCTGCCAGAGGGAATTAAACATTTCCATTTATCTTTAGTAGATAAATACAAACACAGTCATCATCTTCATCCAGGCTGAGCAAACCTCCTGTCACGTGACGGCAAGAAAAGCTTCGCCTTGGCTGTTAGCAGGAAGTCTCTTGTGTTTTGGAGGGTTGATCGTCTGGTATTTGTTTGGGCATGTTTTTTTTTGTTGTTTTTTTTGTGCTGTTGAAAGTGTAGAAAAATACATATATAGTATTAGTAGATATCAGTTATTAGCCATGATAGAAATATTGTTATCAGATATTGATTTCTGCCCAATTTTTTTTTTTTATATCGGTGCATCCCTAAACGTAACCAAATGTGAATGCACACTGCAAAGATTTTTCTTTATTTTTTTTGTTTTCATATTTGTGCTGTTCTGTATCCATAAAAAGTGTCCTGCGCCTCCTGCAGGTCACCAGGGTGACCATGATGCAAGCGTGTGTGTCGGCTGGCAGAAAGTATTTGCACCCAGTTTGCACATAGACATGAATTGACTGGAACGTACAGCTGCAGTCCACCCCCTGCACACCACAGCTCAAGCGCGTCATTAATCACCACAAAAAAAAAAAAGAAAAAAAAAACAACAACAACCGTTTGGCTCAGTCTAAATCAAATGACAGTTAGCTGTACTGCAACTGTAGCATGGCGCTAGAAAAAATGTTGTCTAATTTTACCCTGATGGCTTTGTTGATATTCAAAAATCTATATCAACAATCATCCATTTTAATGACATCACTGTGGGCTGCTTGGCATTTTGCTTTATGATAGCTTTTTGCCGGCTCTGGGCTACTACACACCAGAAAACACAACACACCCTTAAACTTCACGACTTCATAATTGAGTGGCGTTTTCGTAACATTTCCAGACTTCAGAGAGATTTGTCTGATTTGCGGCAGCTTTCAGGACAGTCGTTCAAAAAGGGCCTCCCACTGTGTCCCCCAGTTCCACTGTTTTCTGCAAGTGAGCTACAATAAATACTTCAGATTAAAGTTTTTCTTTGAACATTGGCCACTTTTGGCATGTAATATGTTCATTAGCTAACCATTTCAAAGGATGCTCTATTTTTTTTTTTTTCTGTAAGTCTATTAACTTTGACCCATGACGCATTACGGCTTAAAAGGACTTACAAGGTAAATGCGTCTAAAAATAACAAACTCAACCCTCCTCACCCTCCGCTCCTCCCTCCCCCCCAAAAAAACAGCTGTAAATGGGATGAACTCACAAAAATTAATTTTATTAATATTATTGCTATTTTCAATAATTATGCCACTGACACCTAGAAGGGGAAGTTAACACCAAGAAAGATGAGCTCAAAAGTGCTTTAACTGAAACCCAGAAAAAGAAATAACTTGCAGACACAGTTCATATCCTGCAAACATGACTTTAGTTTCAACATTCTAAAATAGTTCTCTCATTATTTGTATTAACTTGAATGTGACTTTCATTAGTAAATATTAAATCCATAAATTTTCATAAATAAATTGTACGTAATCGCTATAGGAGCTGGCAGATCATCTAAGACATGTTTGGTTTCAACAAAATGTAACTTTGTACATTTTTATATTCGTATTTAGTTTGTTTTTTTGTTGTTGTTCTTGTCGTTTTTTGAATGAGCGTGCTTGCCAGATTTGTGATTTGTCCTCCACCAAACTGCAGGAGTCAACATTCAACCCTTTTGGACGTCTTTCAGTGTTTACCGTCCGCTGGCGCTACGGCACTTAGCCGACACTCAACCGTTTGCGATGGATGCAGTGGTTTGGCCTTGGTGTGCGGTTCACCAGCACAGCCCTTCCTGCCTTTGTTGGTTTTTGTTTAGGGTGGTGGCACCTTCATCGACAGGGGCCAACTTTGTGCACGACCCTTGCTTCCACAGGCCCCTGCTGAAAGATCAGACTTCACATCGCACTTCAACACCATTTATTATTAAATGGAACAAAACGCAGAGGAATGTTTGCCGCCGTCGACGAGGACCCTTCGTTGAAACTGGATGCTTTTCCAGTGGAAGACGTGAGGTCAGAACAATCCTGAGGGCCTTCAGGATTACGGCTGAGAGGACTCGTCTGAACCTGCTCTCTTGCTTTCCGTTCATGCTGAAGGAAAAGGAAGGCTTATTCCTGTACAGAACTCAACTCAAAAATTGTGCAAAAAGAATGTCTAACTCAACGCTGAGCACCAGTTAGCTAACATGGTGGAAACCCTTTGACGGCAGTATTGTTAAAAACTCTGATTAAAGGGCAGCAGCTCTCCCTCACCCCTCGCATCTATGCAAGTGTGACTGCACAAGTCGGCACAGAGGGCAGGGGGCGGGGGTGGGAGTGACAACAACATCATCAAGGTCAGAGAAGATGGAGAATTTGAGGACGCCCAGGCTCTTTTCAGGGATAAGCCGTGCAGCTAAAAGGACTGAGTGACACGCTTTCACATGCCCAAAATGCAAACAACTCTCAACATTCCAGCGACGGCAGACACATCGCTCCATTCATGCGCAGAGCGAAGGCGACAGCTTGCTCATCCTGACACGCATAACAACAGAGGAGGGGTGGGCTCTCTTAGGGGAGATACCTCACCTGTCAGAGGTGGAAAAAGCCCCTTTGGCCCAGGACACAAAGGGCAAAACAAATTCTGATGGGACGGATGCTTTCCATCAAGACACATGAAAAGAAGGATGAGAGCAAGAAAATCAGCTAACGCAGAAAACATACGCGCGCTCTGGTAATAAATTTCTGCCTCGCGCAATCAAACATTACCAGGAAACTCCAAGTGATTAAGATAAAGCGCCGACTGTTTTTGCTGGAGAAAACGACTCCGGCATGTCACTGATCCTTATCAAGGTTTTTACATCCTTCCTCCATAAAGAAAATAAGAAACTGTTTTCCTGCTTAATTGCAAATTGCAGCTATAACAAACCTTTGTCCTCTATGATATCTGTATTTGCTCTGGGCCTCGGCGTTGTCGGAGTAATTTCAAAAACACTCCGTCTTGCTTTCTTGCTCACGTTAAGATGAGAACTGGTTCTTATGCAGCTGAAGCCAGTGGAGTCTTTTGCTTGCCTTAGGAAAAAAAAAAAGAAAAAAAGAAAAAAACTTTAAAGACGGAGCTAAATCCACTGGCTCAGTGGCCCCGCCAGACTTTCACGCTGGATTAAGAACACGCTATGATCTGCACAACCATTTGAACGTCATAGACCTCTTTCGGCTCGAAGGCAAGCAGAAACCTTTTGAATTCTTAAAACTGAAACAGAAAGGCTGCCCTCTGCCCCGGCTGATGTACCGCCTCTGAATGTTTCCTCACAGTCTTAATCAGTGGAGGTTTCTCGGCAGCCTGTTTCTTCTTCTCTGTGTAGGAGGAATCAGCATCACTTTTTTCATCATTTTATCGTCAGCACTGCTATAAGTGTGCTACTCATTGTAACCGGCATTCTGTTCTATTTTAGCGAAAGCAGCTAGAAGGATTCATGCACTTAAATCTGAACTGTTTCTTTCTGATCAGTCAGAGCTGATCAGAAAGAAGCTGATCAATCAGAGCTGATCAGAAAGAAGCTGTTGTCTGGTGTGATACATGCTGTTTCAGTGTTATAATTACTGGTCTTATGCAGGTAGTTTTGATACATTTTTAGTTTGTCGAAGATTTTATACCAAAGTAAATTGGATTTGCAGCAAATCATTATTTTTGCACATAAAGATTTGTAATTGATCAACCATTCAACGTTTATTCATTACTGAATGATTAAACTAACAATTAGTTAATGAGTGTTTTTTTTGTTGTTGTTGTAAACCTGATGTGACATCAGGTTTACTCTGATGTCACATTTTCTAACATAATCAAAATACCTTCATTTGTTTTATTTTTTATTATTAGAAAAATATAGGTAAAATTTTATATATTTTTTGCCTTTCAGTAACTTGCTACATTGGACTTCAAAAGATGTGTAGAGGTGTTACTTTAACGTTTGTATTTTCCTTTCCTCTAACCCTAAAAATGCTGAAAGGGAGAAGTAATTAATTAATTAACGGTGTAATAATATAAAAATTATACATTATATTATAAAAACACATGCATGTAAGGAGTGAATAATAAAAACAGTTTGTTTCTTTTTTTTTGGTCTCCTGACTGTAGGTCATGCACTAAAATGTGTAAAATTACATCAAAAAAACGTTCTACATGTTCTTATGTGTTGCATTTTTTTTCACAAGGCCCAGTGGGAAGTCAATGAGTTGCTTTTTCCCAAAGCAAGACTTGGGCAGTGGTTTCAAAGGCAATCAAGCTCTCCACATATGTATTGTTCAAAGTAGCCGTTTGGCAGCAGGCCATTAAATCATATTCTGTTTAGTGAAGAGCTGACAGTCTGCTAATTTTCTGTGTAGAAAAAAGGGGAGAATCCAATTGTTTTTCGCCTCCTACCCGCCCCCGTCCCTCTGCGGCCATCAGCCGGTCTCTGGAGAAGAGCTGGTTTCCGTAAACGTGATGGGGAGATGTTTCCTGTAGCTGGTCTGTCTGCTGCTGATTAGAGGCCATCCATCAGCCGGACCTCCTTCGGGCTGAGGAGAGGAGAGGGCACTGGTTGGATCTGTCAGAGCGAGCTGCGAGGTCACAGCAGGCCCACGCCCCGCCTCCCTGCCCGATCCCTTCAGCGTGGCCTAATTTTGGGTAAGATGAATCATGGATTCAGATTTGAGTGTTACTAAAAGAGAACACAATAAAGAATAAGGCAGCCTGAGCCAAGCTCTTTTTTTTTGTTGTTGTTGAGTACTATTTGACGTATCTTCAAGTGACGGTTATCATCTCTTGCCCCCTCCAAATTACCGGCACGTTGGGTGAAGATCTATATGAAACTTTATAAATAAAATGGTCGCTACGGTGACCTCAAGACGCCTCTCTGTCCCGCAGTTCTCCAACCTCCCCTGTGCCTCGTCTCCTTGTTCAGACTCACTTTACAGGTTTAGTTATATGAAGTTTTTTATATAATTTCTCCGACTGTAAATGTGAGCAAATTTAAGCAAGTAGTTATTGTCTATTCTGTGTGGAATAATAGAGCGCTTTGCCAAAAAATTTATTCCTCTTGAGCATTTTCTGACTTCGTCACTTCACAACGACAAATCCCCATGTGTGTTTCTTTTCTTTTTTTATGTCACTAGCTTCTTCTGCCAATTCTTTTTTGCAAAATAGCTCAAGCTCAGTCAGACTGAACGGAGAACATCAGTGAATAATCCCCACACAAATTCTGAAGAGTTTTCACTTAACCATAAAACATTTTTATACATTAGACATATATTTAAAGATGGAAAAAAACAAATAATTCAGTTTTTTTTAGACTAGAAAATAAGCATTTTATTGCCTAAAGTGCAGCAACATCCTTTTAGTGAATTTGCACCTGGTGGAGCTAAAACGGGGCTAGTTGAGGAGTTTTGGGTAAAACAAAAGACAAAATTTTGCATTTATCTTAAATGCAAAATGGATGTATATTTTGTACAGGTTTGGGTTAATTACTGCTCTGAACATGTTGATTTTCAGTAACTGGCATATTTTAGAGTCTGTATACTCCAGTTAACTATTATTCGATTACCTAATTAGTTGGCGATTGTTTGAACACTTCATCACGATTAATCGGATGAATCGAACTGTGGTTTCTTCACATCTGACCAAAGCATCGTCTTTGACGTGTTTGCTTAGGTGCAAGTCGTATTTTACGTTTCCAATGAAAAATCAAGGATGGCCCTTATTGATCCAGCAAAAATAAATAAATCAAGGCATTTATTTTGTATAAAAGGTCCTACAACTTAAGCTTCGGTGATTTCATCCTCGGTGCAGAGAGCCATTCTTATTTTCTCTCCAAATCATCCACAATAGCAGGATGACACCAGTTCAAAAACTTGATGCGTGTGCCCTCCTGCCTTTTTCTCCTCTGTCTCCTTCACTTTTGTTGACCTTCGGTACGCAACGTAAACAGGAGGTGGGTGAAGTATCCTCCGCAGGCGTGCAGAGGAAACTGAACAGGGCCTGGAGACTGAACTCTCCCTTGGTGAGCTATGGCCTTCTGGAAGACACCACCGTGAAGTTGAGTCTGTTCAACTACGAGAGGATATCGTCTTGGTCATTGTTTGAAGATAAATATCAAAAACAGAGCAGCTTTGCATAAGAGTGGGAGTTTTTTTTTTTTTTCTCTTCCCTGAGTTGGCACTCCCAAAGGTGCCATTAATGAAACCACATCAAGACAAAAACAGGAGAAGATTTTATTTAGATCTGAGTGCAGAATGTCCCACAAGTGATAAATTGTGCTTTCATGTGAAAGAAACATAGAGCTTTCTTTTTGTTTAGTCTTCTAACAGTCCTTTTCTTTTCTTTTTTGGCAAATACAAACTGAACGTTAGTCAACTGTGTCCCAACACGTGTTTTAACGCAGATTCCCTCCACGTCAGGCAGAAGTTTTTCCCTCCTTTGAGTTCTGGAGCTTCGGCTTTTAAGGGCCCCTTCAGGCCGTGCATTAGCAAGGATGTAGCATTCCTCAGAGAGCCGTTTAAGTGACGAGGAAGCCCTGATCGAACTCACCTCAACCTGTCAGGCTAATGAAGCCGTGGCTGACAGGACAATGGGCAGGTCAGCAGGTCGTTGCTGCAGTCACTACAGGCTACAGATTCCATTAGTCAGGGCTGACCTCTGACCTCCCAGGCTCTGCCTGAGAGGGATCCATAAAAATATGGAAGCTCCATCAAAATGAAGGTTTTCCCATGCTGTGTGAATATTATCTCCTCTTTCACGCTTTCTTAGAAATCCATTTTCTAAAATAAATATAAAACAGTTATTTCAGTTATTTCAGCTGGGTTTAATTAAAGACATTTGCAGTTTTCTTTTATGTAAAAATATGTAAAAGAAACAAACTGCAGCTGAGTTCACAAAATGTTTCAAAACGCTTTTACATTAAACTCTCCACACTATAACTTCCAAGGAGAACTAGACATTATGTTTTCTTAAGCCCCATATTTTTCTTCGGATGTGGAAAATGAAAGAAAATTTGCACCAGTAGCTATAAACTCCACTCACATGTTTTCTCAAAGGAGACAGGCTACATTTTAAAGTCATGGTGGTGACAGTAACGCCAAAATTACTCATCCTCCTTTTACCTTTTTCTCATCTTACAAACTTGAATATATTTTATTTGGCTTTTATGGGTCGGAGCTGCACAAAGTAGTGTATTATGGTGAGGGGAGAGGAAATGTGGCATACATCTGAATTCAACCCCTCTGGGTCAATAGTTTTCTTCTTTCACTGAAATAAACCTTCAGGCCTAAGTCCAGGTTGCACCAACTCAAATTCAAGACTTTTTAAGACCATTATGAATGGAATTTAAGACGTATTTCTTGACAGAAATGTATGAATTTTGTTCAGCCAACTGGTAATATGTCTGCACTTACCCATTACAAAGGCGAAAAAGGTAGCTAGCTAGCTAGCAAGGATAAATTAGCAGTGAGTTACCGGTAGCCTCAGTCTTACCGAGTGACATGCAGTGAAGATTGTTTGAGTGCGACTCAAACTTTTGCCTGACAAAAAAGTTTTACGAGAAAAAAAAACTGTGTATTATGACAAAATTTCAGACCGGTGATTAACACACTAAAGGCCATCTTTCTTTTTAAAAAAGGAATTAGAGATTTTAGATAAATTAATTTAAGACTTTTTTAAGGATGCCTGGACACCTTGAAGTCTCTGCCAGCTTTGCACTGGATAACGGAGATAATTGCCCTGAACTTTGGTATAATCTACCAAGTGCTTTCTGGAACTTTCCAGATTCTTTCTCGAACGTATTTGGTAGGAAACTAGTCATTTCTGTCAAAGTTTCAGACCAGCTAAATTCCAGGAAGGTCCTTGGAAAGTAAGTTTTTAATTCCATTTCGACGTCTTAATCAACAAATATCTCAAGGGTTTCATACTTACCAGGGTTTTTTCACCCTGCACTTTGCTCACAAGAATTTGCCCCCTGGCAGAAGCGCAACAAAACATAATTTAAAAGAGCAATTCACTTGAGTGGAGGAAGTAGTGGTCCGTTGGCTCCCAAAGTCATCTTGCTGTTTTGACGGAGGAAAAAAAGAAAAGTCGGAGAGAAACTCGGTCCTTGCCAGCTGCATTGCTCTAAGGTAGGAAATGTGAGGCAGGGCTGGAGAGATTTATAGTCCACATAATACATTTCACAGGAAGGATTACAGCATTACATTGTGAAGTGAGGATATAGCAGCAGCACCAGGTCCAGTTAATAGCCTGTTATTGTTAAGAAGACACCGAACCGGGCCGGCTCCTCTTCACATCAGATGCCGGACTCGGAGGCAGACACTGAGATTTCCTCCGTGCTGTCCAGCTGCTGCCTGTCGTAACCCATATCCTCTGAAGTTACGGCCAGCTGCCCTCACGGATCAGATCTCTATATTCACACCGCAGCTTTTTGTCTGCTGTTCAACCACAAGAAGAAGAAAAAAAAACCTTCAGTGTGCAAGATTTGCTCCACCAGGCCATTCAAATCTCAGCCGTAGCCTCATGTTTCAAGTTAACCCTTTTCCCCTACATATTACTCATTTTCTTGCCTAACTTTAAGGAGTTTCTGTTACATATCTCACATACCGTGTCAGGACCCATCTCACTTGGATGGTCGGTGGACAGACACACCGAATTCCTCCGCTAACAAGCACCGTCGGGTAGGAAGGGGAAGGAGAGGCCCACTGGTTCTTTACAACAGAGGAGCACCTTATCAGGCAGAACCACATCATCAGCACGCAGGGCCATTTAATCACAAAATGTGGATTTAATGGGGTTAATTTGATGCAGACTTTTGTTCAATATCACAACAGATGATCTTACCTGGACTTGGAGCTACTTTTGCTTTGTTGCTTGAGTGATGGTTGGTACACAGCATGAACTCTAGTCGTCATAGATGGTGCAAAAGGGGGTGGAGGGCTGTGCTGCTCAGTAAAAGCTGCAGAAGCTGCAAACGTGACCTAATGGTGGCCCCTGACCGGGACCCGACAGGCGAGAAGCTTTGTGGAAGGACGTCGAGGTCCTCATGACGGCTCTTGCTGGGAGGAGACAGACAAGACATTTCTAATTCCCCTCAGATTGAAGGGAGGGGGGGTGGCTGTGCAAAGACCCAACTTCCCAGCAGTACAAAGGCTCCAAAGATACAAAGTCCTGTGAAAATATTGATACCTTTCACACTATGTTAAGTACAAATATTGAATTTATTAGGATTTTATGTGACAGACCCATAAAAGTAATAGGAAGGAAAAACTAAATTTGTTTTCTTTACAAATTAAAATCAGTAAAGTGCCTATGTATTCAATCCCTTATAATCTGATACCCCTAAATCCATGGCAACCAGCTGCTTTCAGCAGTCACCCAATTAGTAGGTTACAAAACCAGCGATCATTCAACCCATTGTCTACACCCGCTTATCCGTTCTTAAGCAATGAACATCTGATGGACCTCAAGACATGTTGACAACCAGGGCAAGACAAACATTGATCAAAGAATCAGTGGAGGAGCTGAAGAGATCTGCAGCTCAGGTGGAGAAGTCTGTCAACAGGGTCAGCTATTGGCCTAGTGCAAAGGTCTGCAACTTTCAGCAAGTTTCTGTTTTCTTCCATGTCTTGTTTTTTTTTTTTACACTTTTTTGTTTTGGTCTTTCATAGAATTCTCATAAAAGACATTAAAGCTTGTGGTTTTTATCGTAAATCATTAGGATTTGTGATATGAATACTTTGACAATGTACCGCAAACCCTGTTGAGTCTCATCCACACAAATTTAGAGTTGTAAAAGATCTCTAACTGCTGAGAAACGTCCAAGCAAACATAAATATATTTGCTGTCACTTTGTCATGTGCGAAAGAGTGACAGGCAGCAACAGGCCTCAGGTAGCATGCCGCATGCATAAAACTTAAGCTGTTGTCTTTGGGGCACAATGCCCAAAGCAAACACTGCAGGTCCGTCAAGAGATGAAGAAACAAGAGCAAGGCATTCAGAGGGGCCCCCTGTAGGCAATTATCCTGGCATGCATGTACACACACATGCAGAGAGGATACAGGCCGTCAGTGAACAGCATGACTCCTCAAGCTCTGCCTCTTCAAACACACCCTCTTCCTGTTTTTTTTTTTTTTTTGGTTTTCATTTTTAAGGTAAAAACAGAATTGGGACTGGAAAACAGGAGAGGAGAGACACAGCAGGAAGAACATGAGATCCCACCATGGCTTAGCAGGCAGGAAAAGGCCAAAAACGTGTGCAGTTCAGGTTACTTGTGGTAATTTGGTGACTCCAAGAATCTGCTCATTGTCAGCAAAGAGGGCAGAAATCCAAGCAAGAGAAAAGTCTGCTCTCTTCTCTTTGGTCCACTTTTGTAAATTATGATCACGAACACTATTTATTTATTTATTTTTTACAAGTAACTTACTGCATTCAAAACCTTTTCACCACCTTAGAAATTATTAAATCCAACTGTAGGAGCAGGTTTTCTATGGCTTTCAGAATCAACCTATTTGTTCCTTTCATTTTTGATTTTCTCTCTTGAGCTTTTTCCTTGTCATCGTGGAATATTAGGCAATATATCAATACAAAGCAGTACATAATTGTGAAGTGTAAGGAAAAGCAACTTTTCTACAAAACAAACAAACCCTGAAACGCATGGGGTGTAGGCCAACGGGTGTCCCAGAACCACTTTTTGTTCTGCAAAACACCTGAATCAATTTCATCCAATCACCAGATTGGATGAAATTGTCTCTTAACATTAATTTTCAAGTTTTACCACCTGAGGTGCTCTTTGCTTGAAATTTGACGGGGCCGTTTCTGCATATTTTAGGCCTGTCCTTCTTCTGGAAGGGGAAGTTTCTTGGAAATGGACTCCAAGTATTAATGTTTGTTGCCACTTTTGACTTGTGGGCATGATGTCCTGAAAAACGTATTGAAAGTAAGCTCTGCACTGGTGACAACGCAATTCCTTGGTTCAGTTCTCTTTAGGAATCATGTCACCTGTTACACTTTCGAATGTTACGAAGCGTTCTTCTTAACATTCATAGTCACGAAGTTCTTGATGGCTTGAGAAGTTTTTTTTTTATTAATTTTAAGTTAAATCACTATAATTTAATCTGGTTGCTCTTCAAAGTAACCTAGACATAAATTGACCAAAACAAAACAACCATAAAAGCCTGTAAAGTTTATGAACAAAAGGTGGTCTCAAGTATAGTTACATTTTTTGCATCACGACTCTTCCGATTCCGCGCGACCGCCGACAGGCTTCTGTGGACACGGAGTACTACTGAGTACGAGAAATATTATAGGAGAAGTCTTACTTGAGTGCTATACATTTAAAACAGATGTCAGAGGGATAATATTTTTGAAGTCGATGCCAAAAAACATCAGCCGAGGACAAGAAGAAGAGGAACGGAAGGAAAGTACAACGCGTCTGAATGAAAACCTATAACAGTAACGTCAGAGTTATGGTCCCGGTACGCTGAAGTCAAAAACTGGATGTTGTTAGCACTTAGATTTCCCACATAAAAGCACAGAAAATATGACCGCTGACTTTACCCGAGTGCTTTCATCCACATGCAGGAGGCATGCAGAGGGCACATCAACAGCGTCAAGTATTTAACAAAGCGGGGGAAGGACTGTGAGGTAATTGCATCAACATGAAAAGCTCTGGAGGTTTGACTATATGTTTTAGAGGCCCTACAGAACACATGGTGTTTAAAGCTTCTCAGAGGGTCAAAGCAGAGATGAGGAACTCTTCAAAAACCGTTTAGCTACAAAGATTGTGTGTTCTGGACCCATTTATGAAACTGTCCAACTCCGTGGAAGATTGCTTTCTTTGCTAATAACTTACGGTGCCTTGCAAAAGTGTTCACACCTTATTTAAGTTTTAGTCACATGGCAACCACAAACCTTCAGATGTTTTATTGGGATTTTACGTGACATAGCAACACAAAGCAGTGGATAATTTTAGAATCTCTGCTCGGCCTCCTTTAGGTACATCAAAGCTGAAGCTCGGTCAGACCGCGCGGGAGACGGTTGTAAACATCATTTTGTAAGCCTGTCCACAGTTTTCCAGATTTAGGGCTGAGTTTTGCCCGTTGCATGCACGGATGTTGCCTTGATTTCAACAGTTCTTCCAAAGCTTTGGCTGTGGGTTTATGCTGTTATGTTGTTTCTTTTCCACCTCTGACAGGTTTTTCTACTTTGATTGTTTCGTATTTAGCTTTGTCCATCTTTCCATTGACTCTGACCAGCTTTTCTGTTTGTGCTGAGTAAAAGAATCACGACAGCATGATGCATGGATGGTGTCTTCAAGTTGTTAGTTTTTAACCATGTGGCATGTTTAGGTAGGGCCAAAATATTCAGTTTTGTTTAGTAGAACCAGAGCTCCATCTTTCACATGTGTGCTGTCTCCTGTGACTTCAGGCAAGCTGCAATCCCAACTTCTTTAGGGATTTCCTTCTTTCTTCTCGTCACTCTTTCATGAAAGACATATTTTTAAACTTATTTCTTCATTTTCTTTGATTCTTACTTTCAAACAAATCAGTTGAAAACAATAAAACATATACACACGTGCATATGCACACAAATAAAACACACAAATAAAACAATGTTTTTGGAAGTGGTCCTAGTTTTCCTGTCACCAGGATCAACCACCTGAGCTGTGGCTCCTCCAAAGTTACCTTGGTGATTATCTGATTAATGATCTCCTTGCTGAAATGAGCAGCTATGCCTCAGTGTAGTTGCTGTTGTGCTATAATATATTTCAATTTTTTATCATGAATTGAACATTTGGTATTCACCCTCGGCCTGCCAGGAACAAGCTGTTCCTTGTTCATCATGAAGTTGTTTTTCCACTGATATTCTCTCGTAAACCCCCTAACTCATTCACAGATTAACTGGTTTTATGCTGAAATTAAAATACATGCTTGTGGTCTGTTTATTATTATAAACATATATTATTATTATTAAGGTGACTTTTGAAGACAATGGATTTTTTAGGGGTATCAAAGTACAAATGCACACTGCACTTTTCTTAGATTTTTGTTTGTAAGAAACAAAATTGACAACCATCTTTCCGTCCCTTCAAGTCACAATTTATCACTACTTTGTGTCTGTCTGCCTCACAAAATACATTAAAGTTTGCGATTGTATCTGCAACAATAGATTAGTGACGATGGATTTAGAGGACACATAATCTCTGTCAGGACATTTGGAGAGTCCTGTCATTTATCCATTTACCCATCATTTATCCATTGCTGGTTCGTCCTCATGTGGAGTTTTCTGGAGAACTTTCATTCAAAGGAGGCAGCTGTAATGTCAAGCTGTCATCTGAATCTCCAAACTGGAGAGTAATCATTAAAGTACAAGCACATTAGTCATAAAGTACAACAAGCAGGACAGGACATTCCTCTGTTCGTACAAGCAGATTTCTTGTTGATATGACTTGGCAAGAGGGCCCTTGATGCCTGACGTGCAGTTTGACTCTTTCTGCGAGAAGAACGACTCTTCTGTCTAAAACCAGACAGATTCACGCTCGCGGCTCATCAGAGGCCAAGAAGCGAGATCCAGGTGAGCTGCACCGCGTGACGTAGGAATGAACACTGAACATTTGAACCCTCGTGATTTATAAGTGACGCTGAAGAAAATGGTTGAAAAAATATTTTGATAAACTCCGTGAGGGGATATTTCAGTTTTCTTCACTATCTGCGGTAATTCTTTGTGCTCCGATGTGAGGAGGTCCTCCTGCTCTGACCACATCAACCCCTTCCGATGACATCAGAGTAATATCTAAAGTATGCAGGGCCCCGGGGAGGAGAAACGCTGAGCCCAAGTTGGACCGCTTCCACCTCGCCATCTGGGCCCGCGGCTAGCCGAGGCGCACGTGTGCGGCAGCAGCCATCCCAGCAGAACTGGAGCGTTCCGCAGACTAGAATGAGCTACTGTATTTTAGACGTTTTTGGTCCGTAGAGCAGGAGGCGAAGGAGGTAATTCTGTTGAAAGGGTCAGAGGTTATGCTGATGGAACTCTAGGGGGGATTTCTAATAGTTTATAGTAAGTTAAAGATGCTTAGGCGCTGTCAGTTTGGTAAATCCCCTCGGTTATCAGGTAACACACAGATAAATAGAATTACTTTTTCTACCTCCATAGAGAAAATTAATAACCGTTTCGTGTATCCTGATTAACCAGATGAAGAAACATCATCAGTTCTAATAATGGCCACTTGTGCATCGTCTAATTTCTGTTACACAATTTTCCTGCAGCATATGGCTTCCCCTGGGTGGCAACCCCGTGCCTGCAAGATGTGCATCACCTGTTGTTCACACAGCCAGCCATCCACAACAGGCCCGTTGCTCCCCTCTCCTCTTCCTGTCTCTGCGTCTTTGATCAATAACTCTGTGGTCATCAGTATGTTCACCAGAGAGGGGCCCATTGTCAACTAATTACAGGCCTGTTGCTCTTTTAACTGAGCCAGTGGTTGGACGAGAATCATTAAAAGCCAGCTGAGGCGTGCTTTGACTCCTACCATGCTTCTTTTGAGCAAAAAAAAAAAAAATGGCAGTTTGTAACCACAGTGGTCCCAAACAGATCTCCCCAAATCATGCCGCCGTTGGAGCGTGAGGAGTGAAAGAGCTTCTGTTCACTGGGATTTCGGAAGCTTCGGTAAAAAACAACAATAAAAATAATCGGTCTTAAAAAGTGTGTGGCAACACATGCATTCACCTCCCATTAAAGCTGAGGTATGTAACTTTTCTAAAAAAATAATTTTTTTTTACATATTTGTTAAAACTCTCTCTATGACTCGTTGACAGTGCGAGACAGGTAATATGCGGAAAAAATTGAGCTCCGATGCCTTCTCCCAGAACTCCCAGTGCTAACTACGGAAATGCACAGCTCTGTCAGAAACAACCAGTCAGAGCCTGGAGGTCAATCGCCCTCGTGTACACGCTGCTCACACCCTGCCCTTTGCTCTCTGCTGTGCTACAGCTGTTTCGCCAAAACAGAGCCTGCCATGAACGCTCAGGCTAGTTAGCATAGCCATCAATGTCGGTGGATGAACAGTTTTCCGAGAACCTTTGCGCATGTGTCGGGTCAGTTTTAACAAAAATGTAAAAAAAAAAAAAAGTAAAAATAAAAACTTAATAAAAGTTACATGCTGCAGCTTTAATATGATTCTAAAACAATGAGAAAATAACAGGACGTTACAGGTTTCAAACCCCTGAACTCAGTTAATCTGTTTGTGATTCAGTCTCACTGAATTCATCTGTTCTGTTACAGAACATCGCTGAACATAGAATGCCACACTTTAAAATAGAAAAAATGTTAAAGGAGTGCAAATACTTCTGCAAGGCAACGCAATAGCTTAGACAGTTTAAAGGCAAACACTGCGTTGCCAGGCGACAGGATCATGAATTGGTCACAGACTCAGGGTGTGTGTCGCAGAGTCATTGTTTGTCTTCTTGTATAATGGACAGTGTGTTTAAGACAGCACTCGGTCTTATGTGCGAAAATGTATGGCAGCTCCCCTCCCTTCCTGTGATAACGGAGGAAGGTCAGTGAAGAGGTTACTGAGTGTAAAGGCCCAGCAGCTACAGCTTATTTCTACTTGGAGCCCCGGTATTATTTCTCAATAAAAAGTACAAAAATTGTAACACCACCAACGTTTCAGTGAAAAAGAGCAAGCAGACAGCCACTCCTACTTGCAGACTGCATTAAGCGTACACAGGCAGAGGCGGCGTCTTCCTGAGGGAACATAGAGGAACCTCCTTGTCCTTTATCATCTTTCCTGCTGTTATCCCTGCCAGAGTCAGCTCGCTCCCCTCTCCTCTCTAATCTCCATGGTCACCGCAGACTGCACGTCACCACGGTTAGACTCCTCTCTCTCAGGGCCCCTGCTCCCTCATTCATCCCCTTCCCGTCAAGGACACCCTCCTTATATTACACTGCAATTCATTCAAAAGCACCAGATAGCACTTATTGGGGACTTGGTGTGTTTAGAAAGAAGACTCGCATTTGACCAGTGATATATGCTACGCGTGTGTCTGTTAGTGCTCCTCATAATTGCGGTGAAATCAATGTATTGACGTCAGCCTCCATTTCATCTGTTACTCCCGAACAAGGCCCAGTTCAACTAAATGGATTTAGAAGTTACTAAATTGGTAAATATAGTCTGTCTCAACTGAGCTTTCAGAGCTGCAGAGATCCACAGATCCGGTAGGAGAATTGATTTACAGGTTAGTCGTGGAGTCGTCACATTAGATTCACAAATAATTAAAAAGAGTTAAAATTCCAGAGGAATCAGCAAACTTGTAGAAGAAAGTGCTTTGGGTGAAAGGAGGGCATTTTGGCCACATTAAAGTATGGTGATGATGATGGATGGTGGGAGCATCATGCTGTGAGATGCTTTTCTTGAGGAGGGACAAGACAGTTGGTGAGAGTTATCAGAAAGATGGGTGAAGCAAAATACGGGGAAATCTTGGAAGAAACCTTGTCGGAAATTCCAGCCTGAGGCGAAGGTTCACTTCCCAGCAGGACAGTGACCCAAAACATACAGACAGAGATACAGTAGAATGATTCACACTGGACTCTCCAACTCCAGTCATCTGGAGCTGCTGCTCTGCACATTTCCAGCTCTAAATCCAATAGAGAATCTGTGGAAAGACTTGAAATCAGCTTTCATATGCTCTCCGTCCAATCTGAATGAGGTTGAGCTATTCTGTTAGAAGACAAAAGAAGAATGGACCAAACACACCCCTCACTTTTCAGAAACTATTTTAGAAAAATGAAGGAAAACATATGAAATTCCCTCTGTTCCCCCCCCCAAAAAAAACAAAAAACTGAAGTTCTGAACTCTAATGTGATACAAATTTGAAAAAAAAAGTTCAATAAATGTAAATGCTTGTGAATTGCAAGAAAGATATGTGTTCCATGTTTAAATTTAAACAAGAGTGTGTTTGCCTGAATTCTATACTGCGTGGAAACAGACCCACCAGTCCAGCTGAAAGATGACAGTCAATATGGGTCATCAAAGAGTCTCTCCTTCTACCGCATCTCTCAAAAAAAAATAAAAAACAAATCCAAACAAACAATGGCAGGAAGCGGCTGCAGGTCTTCAGGAGACGAACCGCACACAAACATCTTGGGGCAGGACTCCTCAGACTGGCGCTGAGGGTGCATCCATTTCCTGTTTTCAGCTCCCGGCTAAGCGATGTTGAGGGCCTGAGTGTGCCAACTCCTGCTAATGACTCAAAGCGTCGTCGACCGTCGCTAACGCAATCAGTCAGTACTCTATTACGGTCAGAATGGAAGTGGAGCAGACGCCACATCCTTGCATTCACCCAACAGCATCAAGTCATCGTTAGGGGTGACTAGAAATGATGCCTGGGCACTGCGTGTTGGCGGCGAGGAACACAATGGTTTATTAAGAGCACCCTAGCACAGAGCAGAGGACATCCTCCCCACATGGCTGAGGGGGGCCTAGCTGGCTCCAACTCTAATCTACTCCCTGTGTTTATAAAATAAACACCAACCCGCAGGCTGCCCACTCCTCTCGACTCCTGCACCCACATCTCTGCATCTGGCCGACCTTTGACCTGGACTGTCTGAACTGTTCTTCCTGTCCAGTGGGACATGAGTGAAGCATAATGCTCCCCCAAAAAACTGCACTGTAAGCAGGTCTTACGCATCAAACAATGGGATTACCACACACATCCTCAGAGAGGTGCCAGATGCGGCAGCTGCAAACTGACGCATGGCCTCACAGAGACACCGAAACGTGTGTTCATATGAATTATTATGAAGTTGTGAAACTTAAAAATGGAAGGATCACATCACTGTTGCATGCAGGTGCAAATATGGGCAAGCATTTAGAGAGGACTTTGTTTACTCGCCTTGAGTTACCTCTAATTTGGCACTCTCAGGCAACAGAATTACTCTGTCAAAACAAGGCTGCTCGTGCAGACATTCCCAACAGACACCCACCCACCCCCCATCCCCTTCTCCCTGGGAGCCCCGAGTCCACTGGTGTCGGAATGAGACGAGATAAGCCCATGGTCGGCCTCCATCAACACATGAGCCTTTCAGAGGCGAGTAGAGTTACAGACAGGCGCTCCTCTGGGGCTCAGTGGGAGTGGGAGCAAGGAGGGGTGCGGGGAAAAAGGGGTTGTTCAGACATTGGTAGGTTTCCTAATCTGCACCCAGCCGGGCTGCTGATGCCCACCATCTGTGTCTGTAACTCATCACCCACTGGCCAGGAGCCTCGGCAGGCGCGCAGAGGAGTAAACAAACAGTCTGGCAGGGCAATTTCTACACACTTGGGTTGGTTAATTATCAATTAGGAGTTTTACCCATGCAGCAGAGGAGGGCTGCCTGCAAAGACAAGAGAAAGACTGAAGCCAGCTGTAAAATATACATTTTAATTTCATATTTCAAACTCGTCAGGACTGAAATTTATCAAATTCCGATTGCTTCTATGGTGTTGTTGTTAGAGGTTCTCAGAACACATGCATGCACATTTGTTAGTTACAAAATATATAGAGAATCCCCTTTTTCTCTCTGAGGTCTTCTGGTCTCATCTGCTCTGCATCCCCAGAACTAGAACCAAACATGGAGAAGCATCAATCAGTTTTTTACGCTCGATTAATCTGGAACAAACTAACAGAAAAATGCAAACGAGCTGAAACACTGAGTTCTTTTAAATCAAGGCTGAAAGCCCACCTGTCTGGAATTGCTTTTGATTAGTAGGAAGTGGAGCATCGATCAACATATTAGATGTGTATTGATGATTTTGAAATGCTTGCTTGTTTCACAGTTGGTGACTGTATGACGTTTTATGACGTAAAACACATTGGACTGCCTTGTTGAAAAAATGTGCTATACAGATAAACTTAACTTGACAGGTCTGTCAGTAGCCAACAAGTTTAAAGAAAAAATTGACTAAACAGACAAAAAAAGGCACCATTTCATCCCATATGTAATTGTAAAGTCCAAGTCTATGGGATCGTGTCCATCCAGGAGCGGTTTCCATATCTTTATAAATCTCTTGCTGTCGTCCCGTAGGATTTAAGTTAACTTGTCCAGCAGGAAAGTTCTCAAAAGCTCCATTATGATACATTTAAAGAAAGGAAGCCTGAAAAACATTTTCCTTGCTCCCCTTCCTCACTTTCCCAGAACTTAAAAAAAAAGTCTATCAAAGCTTTTCCAGTCTGGGTAAGAAACTCCATGTCACCATTTTCTTTCCTGATGGTGCTTGTTTTGGGATCCACTCCCCCCCCCCCAAAAAAAAGAAAAACGGTTCAAACGGGACTCAATTATGTGGAGAGAAACTATTATGACAGCTTTAATCACCTCCAGCAGATACTGACGACAGAGGCAAGTCAACAGAACTCGGTCGGTGTCGGGGAAAAATGTGGCCGCTGGTCATGCTCCATTTGCTTGATGAGACTTCACAGTCATAATTGTACACGCCTCTGGCACTGTTAAGCCAGGGGATGCAGAGGGGTCAAGAGGTCGGGAGGATGGGTGCTGCAGGGATAAGGGGGTTGAGGGGAAGACAAGTGACTAAGATTAGATGAAACGGCTGAAACTTTTCAAGCAGTGTGGCAGCCATGCAGGTGTGCAACATTTCCCCGACGTAACCCAAACACGCCCGTCGTTTGGAGCAAAAAATACCCTGTGGGCGCATGGAGAGCAGGCAGCAATGGCAGAACCATTTAGTACGCCTCACTTGCCTTTTATTTACCGCACACCCCCATGTTTGAATGTGGCGTCACACAGACGCTTGCTGCTTCATAAGATTTGAAAGCAGAGGTTTAAGGCCAGTGTTGGAGGACTGTTTTGACATTAATAGGCTCAGTGAAGAGATTCAGAAGCTTGTCTCTCTGTCTGTTTCTTTGAACTGCCTTGTTGCTGAAAATGTGCTATAAATAAAATGACCTTACCTCACCTTACCTTACCTGCAATGTACTGATCAGTAAAGCAAAAATTAGGGCAAGGAAAGTTCTTCAGGAATATTAAAGGCAGGTTGCGCTAAAAGGCTGCAAAGAGAGAATCTGACAACCAAAAAGACAAAAGCTGAAGTTCTTAAAAAAAGCAAGACTCTAAACAGAATAAGTCTGGATTTTTTAAAAGTGGCGTTCATAAATGATGTGCCGATGAAAACTCTGATGGATTCCATGTTTACTAAAAATCCAGATCTGTTGGCCCCAGAAGATTAATCTAATTTCTACTCTGGGAAACTCCAAGAACAAAGTGCAATGTCTTTAAAAAAAAAAAAAACACATAGAAACTGTAAAATGTAAAGTCATCATTTCATTTGGATAGGATTTACAAAGCAGCCAATAACCATGTGCATGTGAAACACGCACTGAGAATGTAACGTGAAGTATTTTCAGTCAGGGTAAATGGCTGTAATCATATTAAAAGTAAAGAACAAGAACAATTCAAAAAGCAAAAAAAATATTATAATGGTTTAACTAAATGCTATTTTATAGATTTTATGCACGGTACTCTTCTCCTAGCTAATTATGCTGACTGGACATACTTTATATAAACCTTTCTCTGTTTCACACAGGAACATCATTAATGGCACACTGCCTCCAAGCTCCATTTCCTGTATATGATATTTCCCTAAATTCATCTACTGGATTAATACGTTAGCTTTTTGTGAAGCGGAATGATGTTTTTGAGGTTAGAGTGAAAACACAACGGCAGAAGCCCGCTTTGTTCTTGGCCCAACTCGGACGAGCTGTGACGGCTTCAAACTTTATAACACAATGTCATTTTAAACCTCCTGAACCAACCATCTTGGATCTTGCTTTTTCAAAACCTTCAGCACCCTCTTCATCCCTCCCTCCCTCGTGCTGATGATTTCCATGCATTCCTTAAAGGAGTGTGCCCTCTGGGAGCAGCTGGAATGAGAACTGTGATGATATTTAAAACACTAAAATGCACCCGGGAGAATTTTCGGGTGTTATTCCACGGTATATTTACAACCTAAGCAAGTAATATGCGAAGCCATTTGTGGATTCTTGCTGGAGGTTAAATTATAAAATGGAAACTGATGGGATGCCAAGTGCCCTTTTCCAAAAGCAGGCATGAACTTATAAGTTAAAAAAAAAAAAAAAAGGTCTCGGCCTGCGTCGCTGCAAATTGGAAACATTACCAAGCACTCATTTAACAGTAGTCTCTGTTTACGTTGGTCTAACGTGGCTCGCAGGGGCCGCAGGATGGAAAAACATTTACAGAGCTGTCATGTTTCTAGAACACTATGGCGAGTCCCGAGACCAGACGCACCTCAATTTATTTCTAGAAAACTCTCAGCGTTTGAAAATAAAAGGCATAAACTCTCCTGTAGGTCTGTGAGCGTAGAAAAAAACTCATTTGTAATCTTAAAAGCGGAAGATAAAAGGACAGAAGGGTGCTTCAGTTATTCACCCATGCCTTAGCATAGAGACCTCTCCTCTTAAAGTGGCTTGCACAAAGACCGATGTTTTCCCTCAGTGCCATAAATAACTTTTTATTCTCCTCTGCTGCAGAGAGTTCACCTGCACAGACGATCCCAGTGTCGCCCCCGCTACCCCCTCCATATTAGTTACTGCGGCCTTCTAATCTGACCTGAGCCAACCTGTCATGCTCCATCAAACGTGGGAATCGGATACATCAGGAACACATGCGCTGTTGCTCACTGTTATTTCCCCTCCAACAAACACACCACCGCCTCCCCTGTGCCTCAGCACACCGAGCCTGGGAGAGGAGAGAGCGAGAGAAAGTCACCCGCGTCAAATGAATCAAGCACTGTGACAAGGGGTCCGTTGGGCCCTGGGATCACATAAAGAATCACAAGTCCCTCTTTTTGTCCCCCCCCCCCCTATTCCCGTCCCTTCCCGCTCCGTCCACCATCTTCATTAGTTGGGGATGAGAGCCGCTGAGTGGCCCTCCGAAAGGCGTATATTTCCGTTGATGAAGAGATAAATCAGATCATTTCTGGGGTGAGGAAGGGTGAGCACAGAGGAAGCCTTCTTGGTCACCCCCCTTTGAGATGTAAATGGCACGGTGGCAGTAAAAGGGCCAGGTGTCTGATGCAAAGAGGAAAAGCGTGACGGTGCATGCATTCCTCACAGGGACCTCGGGCATTAACTGTTGCTGTGCTGTGGGGGAAACACCAGCAGGCGCCATCATGTCCTCCTGACGGCTCAGGTGAAATCAGATATCAGGTACGATCGCATCGATTACTCTGATAGACGGTAACCACTTGGGCATTTAGACTCTGAACAGTCTGTCTTCTTTGCAAAACAGCTCAAGCAAACTGCACGCAGAGCAAAATCAGGCAGCAATTTCCACGCTTGATTGCAGATTCTCAACTGGCTTGATGTCTGGACTTTGACTGGGCCATTCCACTTTGAGCGTTAATCATTCCATTGTAGCTTCGGTTGTATATTTACGTCGTTGTCCTGCTGAAAGGAGAACCTCTCTTCCCAAGTTTCAAGTTCTCTTGCGGTTTTGCCCAGAATTTAGCTTCACTCACCTTTACCTCAACTACAACCAGCTTTCTGTCCATCCTGCAAAAATAATCCCCACTGCATGACCCTTTGTTCCAGTAGTGCACTGCTTTACATTGGTCTATGACATGAAATCATTTGGAGCATATCGTGGCAAAATGTGATAAAGTTCACAGGGAGTGAATACTTTCACACACCTGAGTTGATGCTGTGAAAATCAAACGTTCGAAACACTTTTTAAAAATGGCTACTTTCTAAATTTCCTGCAAGTTGAAGCAAAGTGTGTTAATCACTTTGCTCACCTCCTGCTGACCACCGGTCAACAGCTGCAGCTCACACCTTGCCGGACGATTAGGAACGAGTTAACAGGCTTATTGAGGTCATCAAGGCCGCAATTTGCACTGAACTCTTTGAAGCCCGAGGCAGAAACTCTAATATCTCTCACCCCGAAGAGGAGAAAAGGAGCATTTGAGAGCTCAAAGGGTGAATTAAAAAATAATAGCAACCTGTCATTAGTCAAAACCAGAAGTCAAAAACCGTTCACAAAGCAAAAAGACATTTTTGCTCTCACTCAGGGGTAATAAGAATTGTCTGGAGCCGTAAAAGTCTTAGAAAAAGAAAGAAAGCCAGTATTTATAGGAAGCAGAACCTGATTTCTACACTTCCTCCTTGGAGTTACTGAGTTGCTGTTGAGCAGTTGGGTTTAATATTATTGAATTTTATTTTTGAATTGTTTTTGTTTTTATTCATTTCCAAAAAAAACGGTTGAAAAGCGGCTGATTTAGTTTGAATCAAAATCAAAATGCAGAAACACATGCATTTTAGTCAATGGAAGACCCTAAATTATAGACAACTGGCAAACATGCAAACAAAAAAATAGTATTTTTTTTATTTAATGTCATTCTGTCATAGATTTTCTATGCATAGATTAACCTCATGACATAGAAAACTATGAAAAGTCTACTTTAGTTAAAAACACTACACAGTTCTAAGTAATCATTGACCGAAATTATTAAGAGTTGCTTTTGAGGGTCCAAAGCAGGTTGCAGACCCCTGGTCTAAATAAGGAGAACCATAAACTACTGCTGTAGAGAGGAGAAATATTGAGTTTAAAAGGACATTAATCAAATGTACCATAAAATAAATACTTAAATAATTAATGTAATAGACAATGTATTAAATGTCATGGACCCCTAAATAAGATTCAGTACCATTTATCCCTGCCTGAGATGATAGCCTTGGCATAATACAGACTGCATTACAGAGACTAAATTAAGCCGATATTGGTGATAAAATGTTACACTGTAATATCTGGAGGCAATTTCTCCTGACATAAAATGCTATCTTTAGCCATCATCATTTTCTAAATGTGTCGTCTAAACCAGTGTTTCCCAACCCTGGTCCTCAAGGCTCACTGCTCTGCATGTTTTAGGTATTTCCTTCCTTCAGCCCAGCTGATTTCAATCGATAACTGATTAACAGGCGTTTTCTGAACTACAATCAGTTGAATCAGGCACATTAAATCAGGGAAACCTCTAAAACATGTAGGACAGTGTGCTTTGAGGACCAGGGTTGGGAAACACGGATCTAAACTATTATATGTGTGGAAACAGGCAGTAATGACGTAGGTTTTCTTTTCTATTCAGAAACAAAAAGGTCAGGAGCTGGCCCCATAAACAGCAGGTCAAAATGCATTCATGTTTACATACATTTATAGACTTTATTCAAAATGAGAGCTGTAACGTCAACCTCAGCTGTAGCATGTTTACAAATGTAATGGAAATATGCAGATAACTTTATCCATATGTCTACTTATAAAAAGGTGCAACTGTATTAAAAAAAAAAAAAAAAAAGTTAATGTAACCACAGAGGAGGACAGTTCAAAGCAGTGAATCCTGTCTGCCACCTGCTGGTGAGCAGGGCACACTGCACTATTGGCAGATGGGGGCAATCAAACGTGCAAGAAATGTTTCAAGCGAGAATAACCAAAAACATTTTCCTGCAACTCAAACCTCCATGTTAATCACACATCTTCTGTATCTCTAGTGTAAATAAAAGACAAAATAATATTTTTGGAGTGAGTAAAAAAAAAAAAAAAAAGTGATAAGTTTCCTGCAAACTCCATATTTAAACCTTTTTCTAGTGTTAAGTTGGCCTACTTTGACTTAAAGTCTGTTTCTTTAACCACTCAGTACAAATTCAGCATTATGCTTTTTTTAAAGACAAAATCTTTTTTTTTACATGTCATATCTACACAAAAAAGCATTTAAACACAAAAGACAAATGTGAAAAAAAGAAATTGCATACAGATGTCACATATCATCCTAATGTCCACTGCTTCCTTAGTTGTGTTTTTTTTTTACAGATATTTATATATATATTATTTGACGTTTTTATACACTCTCACATCCACAAGTGTGTGCTTACATTTAGTGATAAAAGTAACAAGAGCTGGATTGACATGGATTGTTGTGTTGAAATTCAAAAAGAAAAAAAAAAAAGCCTCACAACCCCTGAAGGTCTCCGTATAAGTAATTACATAGAAAAACGCTACAAATCTCCCACATGGAAATCCCATAATCCCTATTGACCGTGAACGCAGCACAATATCACGGATAAGTCTCAGAACAGTCTTGTTTTTCTTTGGAAGATCTAGCTGTAGAAAACTATAAAAAGTCCCCTCAAAAAATTGACCTTCGTTCTTACAAATTCTTAAGTAACATAAAAAGAAAAGGTCAGCACCAACAGGTGATCTGCAGTCATTCACTGATCGTGTTTTAATGGGAAGTGCGTGTGCACACGCACACACACACACGCCCACGTTACACAGATCTGCATATCTACAAGAGACAGCTTCCGAAGTGAATAGCGTTTAAGAAGGCAGGAATGTGTCAAAGAAAGAGGAATGTCCCGTGTTCTCCTGGTGGAAGACGATGAACTCGGGAGATATTCGCGGCACAACAGTTCAACTGAAAGCAAAAATGTTCGTGAGAAACAAATACAAAAAGACAGCACATTTAGTGACTCGGTACTGTGGTCAGTTGTCCTTGCAGGTTGAGGTTGTGTGAGGCTGCCCTCTGGTGGACTAAATCAGAAACGTCTTGATGTGCTGACTGCACCGTGTTACCTGTTAAATTACTAGTGTTAAGCTTGAGCGGAAGTTGCATAGCCTTGGCACCTTCTATGTTAATCCACAAATGCCAACACTTTGAAACTTGACAACTTTAAACAGAAAATTAAGACTTGCAGTGAGCGTTCAGCATCTAATGTGGAAGCTGCAGCTTGACGTAGTCAATTAACAGGATTTGAGTAGTTGTACACTTTGCACTTAAGTTTTTAGAGTATGTGAATAATAATACAGGAAAACGTGTGTTTAAAATGAATCCCAAAAAAAAAAAAAAAAAAAAAAAGAGAAAAGTCCAGCGCTAAGATTAACGAGGATGCTGGCCGGTTGGGGGACGTCGGCAAGGCTGGCTTTTTGATTGTAGGGTGCTGGTGCTTTTTACACACACAAACATATGAAAACACACACACAAACACGGCTATGCAGCTATTACAGCTACAGGTATGTATCCTGCTCTGAGCTGCTAAGGCTTTGATTGGATTGCTGGAGAGCAGATTCTTTGGCAGCAGGAAGGTCTGTAGGAGGCGCGCTCTGCTGGTGATTGGAGTTTGTTTCAGTTTCTGGTGAGGTCTCCGGGGTTACGCTGGCATACGGAGGCGGAGAGGGCGGATCTGAAGATGGGGGAGGCGGGGCCAAGCATGGAGGAGGCAGATCCAAGAATGGAGAAGGCGGATCCAATGGTGGTGGAGGTGTAGCCAAGGATGTCGGAGGAGGATTCAAAGACGGTGGAGGAGGATTCAAAGATGGTGGAGGAGGATTCAAAGATGGTGGAGGAGGATTCAAAGACGGTGGAGGAGGATTCAAGGATTGAGGAGGCGGATCTGTGGGGAGAGGGTACGGGTTTGGGATCTCCTCGATGGCGGTCGGTTTCTTCATGCTCTTTTTCTTCTTGCTCTTCCGCTCCTCTTTGCCCATGTTCTGCTTCTGGGGAGGCTCGGGAACCTCCAGCACGATGGTGGGGTTCTGCTGCAGGTCCTGGCGCCTGGGAGGCTCGGCCTGCATGATGATGCGGGCGCCGTGCATCCTCGGGGCGGGCTTGAAGTTCAGCTCGCCGCGGTTCTTCTTCCAGCGTTTGATCTGGGTGTGGTGCTCTTTGTCCACGTCCCGCGCCGTCACGGGCACTTCAAGAATCTGAAAAGATCGGCGGGGGAAACAAAACAAATCAGACGTCATTAGGAAAGTGGGGCAAGAAAAGTCAGAGGAGCCCACATTGGAAAATAAATCCCATCCATGTTAGACATTTCATGCTAGAATTGTGAACTCCTCCTTTGTCAGTAAATGTCAAAGGAGAGCGAGCTGCTGTGGATACTCGGTCACCCACAGTGGAGACATCCGTATACATGAGAGCCGTTATTGTTAGAGGAGACAGAGGCTCTTACACAGCTTAGTACGTGAGCAGACAGTGCCCAAGTGGCGCTCTGCTCAGTAGGTCTGGTTCTTGTCAAGTTAATAGTCTCTCAGACTCTACTCTTCTCTAAATCCATGACATCCTTTTGTTCTTTCCAACTTCATGCCCACATTGACAAACCGCTGTTGGTAAGATTGGGCCGATGGAAGAAACCGAATGATCCATGCCTTGCAGACAAATGTTAGGCTCCAGACACTGCAGCATTTTCCTTTCACTTCAGAGTTGTACAACACTCTATGTAGGTTCTTTCATATGAAATCATGCTAAAATGCATTACATGTGAAGTCTTTACGCATATGAATATTTTTGCAATGTGTCGCAAGATAGATAAAAAGATGTTACCATGGCGATCAAAAGTTAAGATCAATGCAGAAAACGAGTGCTTTCCTACTTTAGAAAAGCAAACGCACTAAAACACGGATGTAGAATTTTCCGACTCAGTCAGTTTTTTTTCCCTCCACATAGGGTGGGAAAAAAAACTAACAAAAATAAATCAATAATATATATCGCAATAGACGCGTGATCAATACCAATAGATAATACTAATAATATTCAATAATTTCACTGAACTCCGATCCAGAACCGCAAAGCATTATGGGTGATGTAGGCAGAGGCAAAGGCTTTAGCCATGCAACCTCTCACAGCCAGCTAAGCAGCATTGGTGGCATCAAGTCACTCACTCTCTCTTTGGTTACCTGGCAACAACTTGTTGAGTAACTTGTGCAGCAACTGTTTCAGGTTTGGCCACTGTGTCTCATAACTGCTTTAAAACAAAAACACTGGCCTGGAGTGAAACTGTGGATAAAACATGCCACCAGTTTGCCAGGGTTTCAAATATTTAAAACAAAAAAACTAATCGATAATTAGAAATATTAACTGATATAAAGCGCTTACACAGTGATGCGTTTTTCAGTCAGATCGTCCACCCCTACCTCCATGTGTCGTAACTTGGCATTTCAAGCATATTACATCGAGAGGCTAACTTTCAAGTACTGGAAACAGATAGAGGTTTTGTTTTAACCGTCATGATCGCTGAGTAGAGTTAAATTAGCTGTGCTGCAATATGGAACCCTGAAGCATTTGTGTAAAAGCCGTTCCAACATGTCGGCTGATTGGGAATTCCTTTAAGCTTTAAAACAAAGCGGTTCAACACATGTTTGAAATTTCTTCCATACCTGAATTTCACAAGGTGTTGCTAGCAGGGCTTAAAAGTAATGTTTCAACAAACAAAAGAAAATAGGATTTTTAGTGTCCTTAATTAAGATTTTTATACATCTAGATGAAGTCTAATTCCCTAATTTAATTGTTCACAGCCTCAGAAAAGGACTTGAACTGGTTCAATATGGTCATGAAATATTGTTTGCATGTCAGCATTTTATTCATAATAAACTATTAACTGGGTTAAATTAAATATTGGTGGACATGCCGATTCCATTCGAAGACATCCCCTTCAAGTTTGACATCAACAGCAAGTTAAGACACAGCATTTAGTTCAGAGAAACCACCACTTCAGAAAGCAATGTAAAGAATTAAATCACAAATCTCATCTGCCACCACTAGTTATAAAATTGTCTCTTGTGACACGGAGGAGGAACTTCCGTGTCCTTGCTTTTACCTCTCGGACCAGGAATCCCTCCTGCATGTAGCGAGGGTCGATGGCCCGGAGGAGCTCCATGGTTTCATACAGACCCTGGCAGGTCTTCAGCTTCTCACGAGTCCCTAGTGTGCATTTAAGCAGCACCAAACCCACCCGGAAAATGATTTTGACTCCTAAGAGAAAGAAAAAAGTGCGGGAGGATTCAGCTAGGATGCTTAGTTCCAGAGCTAAGGCGCACTGAGGCGCTTCTTACCGTCACAGAGGAACATGTCCCAGACACGCAGCACGGAAGCCCAGGGCAGGGTTCTGGAGAAGGCACACATGAACCACTCAGTCATGTAGAGGATGGGGTCGATCTTATATTTCTCCAGGTGCCGGAAGGCTAGTGGGGAGACGCGGCGCAGCAGAGCAAACAGGATCTCGCCATCTAACTGGATCGCTTCCTGACATAAAAGTAAGAAAAGTATGAAGATAGAGGAAAAAAAACAAAACTTCACATAGTTTCATAAGAGAGCTTCAACCACAACAGTATTGTTAGAACTTGTCCAGGTGTGCTGAGATTACTTCCGTTGTTTACCCAACCTCAGGCGATGTCATACTGTGTATACTTTCTTATATCGGTCTCACCAAGCCTGGGCTGTAGTAACCAGGAAGATACTTCTCGCAGATTTGGACCAATCCCCAGAAAGCATCCTGCCGAAACAAACACAGAGCAACCCCATAGAAACCATTACGAATATCATTATCACTGTTATATCACACAGTATGCAAATTAAATGTCAGCACAACATGCTTACGGAGAAAGTAATTAATTGTCCAAAAATCCTAAATGAGTCGTAAGAGCAGCATCTTTATATCTCAACAGATATTTATGCAGTTTCAGATTTCTTCTGTTTATGAAAACACATTTTGTTTACAGACAAAGAAAATCTGAGTAAATACAAAATGCTGTTTTCAAATTATTTCACTTAATACAGAGACAAAAAATAGCCTTGTAGCCCTTGTAAAAAAAAAAAAAAAAATTAATTGCTCCCTTACCCTAACCGGTTGAGTCACCCTTCGGCAACAATAACTGCAATCAAGCATTTGTGACAACTAGCAATCGGTCTCCTTAACTGCTGTGGAGGGACTCTGGCTCACTATTCTGTGGAGAATCTGATTAATTCAGCCCCACTGGAGGAGTTTTTACTAGAAATTTATATTTCAAATAATCGCAAAACATTTCAATTTCAGTCTGGCTTTTGACTTAGCCACAGTCAAAGGCCTAGTCAAAGGCCAGTTATGTCTCATCTCTTGAGACATAACTGGCCTTTGGACTTTCCATGAGAGCTTTTAAAAATTTTACTACAAATGAAACAACTTAAGTGTAAAAAAAAAAACTTAACAGTAACAAATGCAAATGTTAGCTATTTTTCAGTTTTATTCATAGAATATTCACATTTAAAGGTTGCAGATCCCGTCCTAGGCCACTTAGAAAAGGAACGTCAAATTGTTTTTCATTTTTTTCCCCCTCATTCTTTGGTGCACTTGCTAGTGTATTTTGCCTCGGTGCAAAGCTCAAGCACATTTGAGGTGCAGGTTACAAACTGATTCCTGGACATTCAGGATTTCTGATCGAGAGCATTCAAGTCATCCAGGTGCAGAACAAGCAAAGCAATCCCACACCACCATCCTGCCAGCACCGTGTCGCACACATCTTCCAAAACGTTTCACCTCTGAAACGGTCTTGGGGATAATCTAGATGTTTTCTGGCCACTTTTCCAGGTTTTCTCCATATGTGCATAATGCTTTCACTTTGGTTCTCTGCAGCCCCAAAGCCATAGTCATGGCTTTACAACTTTTTATTGAATGATTTTGTTTCTAAACAGTTACATTTCTTTAGATCAGGACAAGATGTTGCTTACAGAGATCTTTTAGCGTACTTCATATAACAAGACATGTATTGATGTTTATACTGAAGAAATTTCTTGATTGCAAGGGACTTACAGGAATCAGGCCAGGGTGTAGCTGGGGAAACTAAACTAAACACGCACAAAAATGACGTTAATTAAAATGAGTTGATGATTAAACAAGGGAGGCAATTAATTTTTTTAACAGGATCAGGTTGGTTTGAATAGCTTTTAAAAATGCAATCTTCATTCCAGTACTGAATTTTGCAGATAATACAGTGATTTCTGTCTGATATTAACAAGTGTTTAATTATCAGAAACATTTATACGTGACAAAAAAAAAAAAAAGAAAAAAGAAGCAGAAATCTGAAAGTAGCCAAAGCACTGTAACCTAAATAAAAGTACCATGTGTAGAATGAGTGTGCAAAAACAAATCCTCACCAAAAACTAACATGCGGAGAACAGTTCCTCATCCTTAAATCACTTTGAGAACGCTTGGTATTTACAATCATCCTATTCCGTCTTTATTTATAATACTATAACTCTGAATGAGGAACTGAAACATAAACGTGTGTGTGTGAATATGTCAGATAAAGTGGTTGACAAAGATCTGGAAACCAACTACAAATCGTCAGAAACAGGAAATAACAAGCCGTCGAACCACTGATCCGAGATGATTAGCATCTTTGCTTCACTGACATACCACAGAAGACTTAAAGCAGACGTAGTATTTGTCACTGGAGCAGCTCACTTTTCTGGCATTACATCACTTATACAGTTTATCATTGTGCTGTAGACCTAAAAAAAACAAACCCATCGCAGCTCACCGCTTCAAAACGAATCCTGTGATCCAAGTATTTTTAACTGCAAAATATCTTTATCAGAACGGGGTGAACAACAGCAAAAACAGTGATACCTCAGCAGGCATGTGCATCAGCAAAACAGCAGCAATAGGGGCCTGGGCCTGGCAGTATCCCTCCTCTGGTCTGTACAGAGTGTATGCCTTGAGAACACGAAACAGATCCTGCTGCCTGCACAGGGCCGAAACGCAAACAGTCGCAGGATTTAATCACATTCTCTGTCAAACAAGACACAATTGCTAATTAAAAGTGTGAGATCAGACCCCGACACATCCGATTACTCACCCGTGTCCTCCTCGCGACACAAACATCTCGTGAAAAGGAAACTGTCGATGGAGATCTTTCTCGATCACGTCGAGCCATTTTGGGTCTCCTGGCTGACTGTCCAGCTCCTGACAAAACAGAAATCAGATGGTTTCTGTCCAGTTACCACATAAAGATATAAGGAATATACTTCAGAAATAAAGTTTGTTTAAGCTTTGCTCATGTCATAATTATTAAAAGGGAATCAAAAGATTTCTTAGGCTGCATTCAAACTGTAAACCAAGTAGATATTGTAGACACAAATATCTAATTGTAGATCTAAGCTGGTCAGTTTCAGTAAAACTTTCCAGAGAAATATAAAAAAAAAAAAAGAAAAAAAGAAATGAGGCCAAAATGCAGCAACAACAGAGCAGAAGAGGAGGAAGTGAAAGAAGAAGTTGACAGACCTGAAACTTTCCTTGGTTCTGTTCCCTCTTCACCTTCCCTCCTGAAAGGTAGAGCCAGGCGCGGCCCCTCAGGGCGGGAGGAATCCCCTTCTGACAACGGAGTCTCACCTGAACCACAAGTTGAATTTTACTGAACAAAAACATCGACCAAAGAGCAAGTGTGTCGACGCTAAACAAAAGTCAATGAAACACTTATAAACTGCATCTTAAAAACCTAAAGGAAGAACCTTAATTCTTAGTTATGGCTTCCTTTTTTTTTTTTTTTTTTTTTTTTCACTAAAAAATAAATTTTGATCACAGCCTACAACTTTAAGAATAGAGGATATTATTATCCAGTTACAGTCAGAGGAAGCTTTAAAGAGGTCGATGTGAAATGTTTAAAATGTATGCATTTCTGTGTTCAAATTCTAAACTACTGCATATTTACATTTCTGGATTTTTCCATCGGCTTTCGGAACAATCTGAATGGGTTTCAATGTCTGTAATTTATGTTCCACAAACCAGGAAACATGAAACTGAGAAAAACAGCCCACATACAGATTCTTCATTAGATTGGACTTCCTTACTGAATAAGTTTATGTGGCAATGTGATAAACCAAAGAAAATACGACATTAAAATAGCAATTAATGTCACAAAAAAAAAGACCGTTTTTCTTGCTCAGGCTGTTTCTGTCACATTGACATCTTTTACGCTTTTATTTCTGTAAATTTTGACGCTAATAGCTGCAAACTATTAGCAAACATTCAGTTTCTCAGAAAATTTGATACTGGCATAGAAAAAGGTGTGGATGTGGCTGGAGTTGGCGTTTTCCAGTGTCAGCACACATAAATGGAACAAACAGATGGGATGCACTCAATCTGTGCATAAGGAACAACATTGGAAGGGTCAACAAACAAACAGACAAAGGACAGGACTGGTGCAAAATGATCAGAAATCAATGACTGACCTTTATCACTGTGTAGTCAAGCTATACACGAGGTTCACTTTATTTTCATTGCAATAGATCATCCAAGATGCACCTGTGAAGCTCTCCAGAACTGGAAATTTATATTTTGCGACTTTGCAAGACTGCGTATGAACCCTCAGTTTGAAGTTTTAATAACATTCAAATTCATTTAAATTTAAAAGAAACCTGGGTAAAGAGCTGAGATCAGCAAGTAGATAAAAAGAATACGGTGGGCCAAAACCGTTAAACGCATACAAAACACACAGAGCCAGTTTCTTGATTGGCTCAGAACTTGAGGGAGGATTATGTTGGCCTTTGTTGGACCAAAATGTGCCGTCAGCATCCTCAGGAATGCAACAAAAGCTTAAGCACTACGCGTCTTACATAATATCTCTAATTACAGGAGCTGTGATCTTTCGCGAATAACAACAACAAACCGTACATGAGGCAACAAACTGAGCACATTTCACACTGTGGTCTCATCTGCATTACCATCACTCCCCGAGATGATTCCTGCATGCGTTTGAAGAAAGGTTTCTTTTTAATATTTACAAGTCATTAAAAAAAAAAAAAACAAACAAACAAACAAAAAAAACCATCACGGCTTCTTCAGACGCAGTGCACGCTTGTAATGCACTGGCAGTTTACATTTTACAGCACCTTTGTTACACGGTTCTCTCATAGAAAGTAAGTACGAGCCCGCCCTGCAGCTGAGACAGTCATTTTGTCACATGCTGCAGTGTGATTTAACGCCCCCCCCCAAAAAAAAAACAAAACAGGGCTGTGTCCTGGCTTGCTGCTGAGTCATGGAAACGAGGTGACGTTCCAGCCCGTCGCTAAGTCGCAGAGAAAGGTTCACACAGAACTTGCTAGACAAGTGGATCCGCAAACAATAAATCCATAAAATCTCGGCTTGCGCAATTAAAACTCCTTGAAGCAACAGAGATGGAAGCTTGAGCTCCGACAACAACACGATTCAAGACACACAAACGATCGACTTGGCAGGTTTTAATAGCAGATGCTGACCTTATTGAACCTCTTGATCATCCACTTGTCCCAGTGGCTGAGCATGTCCAGCCACTTGACCTCGCGCTGCCTCAGCACCTCGGGGAGAACGTCCTGAGCTCTGGGGTGTGAAAAGGATGTAAAATATGAGTGAATACACAAAACACACAGAAAGAAAGTCACGTTTAATTTGGACAAGTATGAGCGATGTCTGCCAAGACATCGGCCAGAGAAGCATAAATCAAGGTTTTAAAAAGTTCATGCTACTGTGGCTGATAAGCCTCTTAATGACTGCCATCCAGCTGGCTGAAAAAGATACTACTGTATTTTTCCTTACTAAGAAAGACAAATTAGCCTCATTGGACATATTTTTGGCTGCAAAAACCCCCCTCAAAAAAACAAGAAAGAGTGATGACATGGAAACTGAAGGCGCACCACCCACTCTCTTTTATGCAATGTAATTAAAATTACATTTGGAAATCTACACGCAGCAACGTTGTTATGCAGAGTGGCAAATCTCTAACATTTTACACTCTAGCCACTTGAAAAACTACCAAATTTAATTTGTGTTTCTTCTATTTTCTTTTTTTGTTTGTTTCTTTAAGCTCATACATCAAACAATAAATACGGACGATATTAAAGTAAGGTAAATTAATTTACCAACATGTCAAATCATTTTAGCATTTTTTTTTTACCCTTCAATATAAAATATGACACATTATTCATTTTAATTTGAACAACTTGTGGAAACACCAAGCGCATCATAAAGCCATGTTATTTTACTCACGACTATAAAGATGCTGACAATCTTCATACCAACCAAATCTGTAGTGAATGCATCTGCCACATAATTCTAACTAAATAAATCATTTTAAAATATAAGCAGCTCATCTTTAAGTCCTTTTTGCTACATGTTTTAAGTGCTGTGAGACATGAAAGAGAAAAATGTGTTGCAAGATCTTTGATAGGGATTGCATCAATCAAACAAAAAAATGAAGGAAATACTAAATTAATCAGACTTTTGCATCTTGATTTGATTTTTATTAAACTCTAAATAGGCCAAATAAGTGTATGCTGTTGGTTGACGTGTTTAAAGACTTGAAATGGTGGGCGTTATGAGCTGTAGTGTGTCTAATTAATAATAACAAAAAAGTGGTATTTGATCAAATGAAAACCAATCAAGTGAAGCATCTCCGTTGTTTTGGATCAGATTCTTATTGATTTTATACGTAAACAACTAAAAACAAATGTGCTCAGATGAAGCCGACTTAAAGAGCTTCAGAACTGACCTGAAGTGATTTTATCCAAAAGAATAAAATGAGAAAGTTTTCCAACAGAAATGAAGACGTTAAGTTGGTCAAAGCTAACATTACACATGATGTCTAATGCTTTACTGAGGCGTGTAATTATCTCATCAGCCCAAGCCTATAATAGCAGGGTTAAAACTCAGTCATACAGTAAACTTTAAGAAAACACACACACACACACACACGCACACACAGGAGAGATCTCAGTCAGATAAACGTGTAGGCTGGATGTGGTGCACAAGTACAAGAAGTTATACTCCCTTTTAGGCTTTCAAAGCCCTTAAACAATCAAGTTACTTTTAATGCCAAGCACTGTAAGCAAACCCATAAGCGTGAGACCAACAGACGGAGCCAAAAGAGGCTGTTCAGTATAAGGGCACCAGAAGATGGGGCTCTACGCCTGCCAACACAGAAAGAGAACCTGGGGAGTGACTGGCACAGCTCTCACTCATTCCTTTCACTATTTTAGCGTTGCCATGAAAGGAGAAGAAATGCCTCTGTAGAAAACACAATGCAATCCAAATAAATCCTATAGCGTCGACTGTGGATTGGATTAAAATCAGATATCCAAATTGAAATACTGTGGAAAATAACAGCTACCTAAAGTATATATATATATATATATGCCCTAAAATTGATTAGATCTCTGCCGATTGTTGTTGGAGAATCTTAATATTAGAGAATCAAAATCCGAATATTATTTATCAAAAGTAAGAGAAGCATGATGGAGTTGAAATAAAAAAAAAATGAAAGACAGGCTGTGCCACGCAGCTGATTCGGAGCTTTCCACTTCATGCAAGTCAACTGAACGTCACCACCCTGACTTGTGACATTTGATCATAAATACATTAAAAGTATCACAATGCCCGTTTTGTGCAATCAATCTGAAATGGATTCCACCACTCCCATGTTTTAGTTTCCTTTAGAATATGCTTGCAAAACAACATTGTGTGGGACTGAATCACCATTCGAACAGAAACAAACTTACGACTCCTCCGAGTACTGCTGCGCCCCGCCGATAAAGCCATATCTGTCGGCTTGCCTCTCGCTGGTGAAGCCGTTGATCTCCGAGTCGGATCCCAAGGAGCTCTCATCCTCCATGTGGCTGCTGTTCAGCGTCCTGATGCTCCCCATGTCCACTGACGGGCGGCCGTTCTCTGTTTTGGCCATGGTGGCAGGAGAGTTAGCTGGCTAGCCAGGGTTAGCTAACTTCAGCAGCGAGCTTGTTGACAGCCCAAACTCAGTCAAACTACATCGACGCCATGATTCCTAAACCTCAATAAAACTTTCCCAACAACCGCCCTGGTTGCAAAATGTTCCAAAGCCTCTTTTATCGGACCGCATTCAATAATTTATCCGTTAGCTTTCGCGGTTGACTTGTATTAAATTCCTCATTAGCAAGCTAATTGTTAGTTAGCATGAACCGCTCGTACCAACACGACCCTAAACTATTTCTGACCGCCCGTACCTTCGACTCATCGGAGTTACATCATATAAAACTATGTTCCAGATACTAACAACCCATGGCGTCTATGTAATTAAACTTATTTTGAACTCAGCTAGTACTAGAATAATGTGCTGTGCTGTCATTCCGAGTGCACAGCTGGACAGACTGCTTCGACCAGAGAGCAGCCAAATCCACACTCCTGACTGGATTTTTCCTAAGGTAATGTTATGGTTACCCCTAGTGGCTGAATAAAGAATAGAATAAATCACCTTTCAGCGCCCATTTACACTGATTCTCAATGTTATAAATAGCACCACTGTGTTTTCCAAGTAGTACTTTACTACCAAGACATTGACTACATCACCCCTTATACTTTACGGCCTGTTGTGCTTTTTCGCAAAAAGCAACTTGGTCTTCTCTTTAACTTTTACGTTGAGAAAAATAAAAGTCCGACATCCATGAGGGAAATCTGGTCTTTCCCTCTTAGACCTCAAAATCCAAAATGGCTGTCAAACGTCTGAAATACAGGGGTAACCGTAATATCTGTAACTTTGGCATTTTGCCTTTAAACCTTAATGCATGAACATCTTTTTTGTGTGTACAAACGTGCTTGAACTGTTTCACATTTGGACACATTTCAGAAACAGCATTTTATTGGGATTTTATGTGATAAACCAACACAAATATCTCAATGTTAGGAAGTGGGAGAAACTGAGGAAATGGTTTTCAAATCTTTTCAGTAATCAGAATCTGAAATGTGCAACCCTGTTCGCAGCATTCCCCCTGTGACACATGGTGTTGGCAGCATCTTGCTGTGGGGATTTTCTTTCAGCATGAACAGGAAAGTGGTTGAAGAGTTGAAGAACACTTGTTGGAGCATGCATACAGGTTGGCATAAATAAGCATCAGTAATTTGGTTCATTGTTATCCGTTTCAGTTTCGTCTAGGTAGTTCTTGAATCCTCTCCTTGAAGAAGTATCTTTATAAATCCAAAGATGGATGTGCTTCAACTACTTCAAAGCTTTTCTGAATTTCCCCATTGATGGGCAATAAAAGTTGTTTTTGTTGTATTCTATTCCTGACTGGGCTCACTGAATCATTCAGGCAATATGCTTTGTGTTTACCTTGTTGATACAACAATTTTAAAAATAGAATTTCACAAACGGCTAAGTACCAGCAGTGGTACTTGTACCACAGTTTGTAAACAATCGGTCAAAATACATTATGAGTTAAGGCTGAACAATAATGTACATGTCAAAAAGCAACAAATGATTTTTTTAAGTCCTTTATTTAAAATGAGCAAGCAAGCCAGGAATCTATATTTTGAACAATTTACTTGTAAGCGCAACATCAGTGTACATATGTTATGGATAAATCAGGAGCTGAAACTAAAACTCACCACTAATTAGAAACAACGTGCCATTCAAGGACAAAAAAAGCTTTAAGAATATTTCTTTTGACAAAAAAAAAAAAAGCAAGCATTTTTCCAAAATGTTCTCCTGAACTAAACTGACGTACTAGGGATCAGTAGCGTAATATTAAATTTTTCTGTGACGAACGTCTCACTTCTTTCTTCCACCTCTTTCCTTCAGAGCCAAATGAATGACAGAACCATTGGTCATGTTGTAATAAGCCAGAGAGTTCGAATCCTTGATGAAAATGCCCTGTAAAACAAACATGAATGTTACGAATCTGTAAACCTGATTCATTTGGATTAAATAAAATGTTCCAATGAAGTAAGAGGCAAGCTTACCTCATACTGCAACTTCTGTTTTCCAGCAGGCATGCCGGTTGCCTCATGGATTTTGACTTTAATAACAGACACCTGTAAACACATTTCATTTATTTATCCATCCGTTATGGCCATAAGTCTGAAACGGGCACATCTTCAAGCACACATTTCAAAGAAGATTTGTATTAACATACCTGGTCTGTAAGTGGTACAGTGAAATTCAAGACTTGGCCATTTAGCTTCCATTCGGTCTTGTCCTGCATGTTGGGGACTTGTACTTTGACTGCCACAGGACCCTAAATGCAGCAAGAAGTGTGGCAAAACAAAGAAAATTTAAATTTCTTGGTATACGCTCCATGTTAAAAAAGTAATGTGCAATGTGATCACGTCCACTGTGACTCAGTAAATCTCCATCCGTTATGGCCAAAATTCTATAAAATGCAGCCAGAAATAGGACTTCCACAAATTTTAAATTTTTTATTATTTTTTTTTTTTAAATCAAGGTGTGCATGTTGTTCTTCTGTACAGTGCAGGTTATCGTAAAACCTTCGTTAGGATAAATAATCTTAGCTGCACATCATTCAGTGTAGTTCTATGCACCGCTGCTAACAGACCTTGTTTCGACGAAGGAACTCTTCCTCTGGGATGAGGTTGTCCTCCGTCTTCATCTTCTTGCTCATTGGTTCATCCTCATGAGGAGGGGGTGGGTGGACGGGCGGCGCTGGGGCAGCGCTAGGTGGTTGTGGCATGGGAGGAGCGGGGACAAATGCTAGAAGAAGAGATGGTTTGATTTAGCTACGAAAAAAGAAGTGAATGAAGAACATTTTTCAAGACGATTCTGGGAAACCTTGAGCTTACCAGTTGGAACAACCATAGGAGGTGGCCTGGGGGCCATGAGGTGGGGCGCTGGTGGCATGGGAACCACGTTGACACGAGGAGCAGGAATCATGGGCGGCATCTGTGTAATGACTTGACCTGGCGCCAGACGCACCACAGGGGTCACCGGGGGCCGTGGAATCACAGGTACGGCAGACAACAGAGTGGTACGGACTGGAGGAGCCACCTGTTGAAGGGCAAATTAGAGAGTTTGTATCACTTAAACTTTTCCTACATTACTACAAATATCAATATCAGTAGAATAAAGGAGATTTTCTTCCAGGATGGTCCCTTTATTTTTGCTTTATCAATGTTTTCATCATCTAAGTGAAGCTTTCCCGTCTCTGCTGGTAAGAGAGTTAAGATCCTGAAAAGAATAACTCTTAACGATGATTTTTTAAAGCAAGATTTAAATATTTTGCACTGTTCCTAAAAAAGTGAAACTATAGACGATACCCATTAGTTTTTGGTGTATATAACAAAACTCCTTTTTTTTTTTTATTGTGAATTTTCAATTATCACTTTTGGAGAAATACCACTGTTCCTATGGTGGACAGCAACCCAGCACCATATTATACTCTGGTTAACAGTTCATATGATCAGCGCGCTATAAGGACTTCAAAATTTTAACAACCTAACTCCATTTTTAAATTCTCTCTGATCCGTCTGCTTCCTTCTCTGGTCTTCATTTAGCCATTTTTAATAACAACTTACAGAGACAGGTGGGCGTGGCACGGCTGTGACAGGAGGGCTGGGTTTAGGCAGACTTGGTGCCGATGAGGGGATGGGAGGAGGCTGATGAATTTCACTCGGCTTGCTGGGACCAATTTTTTCCTTCGTTTCATCCTCTCCCACTAGTCCTTTGGCCTTGTGAATGGCTTCGATCTGCTCCTGCAGAGTGATGTTGGCCTGCGCTGCCTGCTGCGTACGAGCCATGCTCCCCGAGTGGCCATCCCAGGTGACCTGCAGAACAACGAAAATGCAGAAAAATATGAAAACAAATCACAAACTGTTCATATTTAAGGGGAAAAAAAACAAACCCCGTCATGATTTCATGTTTTGAGATTTTTGAACCAACATCTATTCCTACCTTTTCTTCTGGCTTCTGAATTTCCTCCTCGCCGATCTTCTTTCCGATGGCCGTCTCTTCCACACCAAAGATATCAGTACGCCTCTCAGCGAGCTGCTTCAAGCTGCTCTCAATATCCAAACCGGGAGCGTAGACTTCGTCCTCCGTCTGCCTGTCTCTAATGCTTCGGTCTCTCTGTTCAAGCCAGCGCGGATCCAGCAGGCCGATGCGCATGTGCTCCTGCATCTTACTGGCGGGGACCTTCTCACCGGTGATTGGTGAAATAAGGTATTCGTCTGGGGCTGCAACCGAGGGCTGCGGCTTGGAAGCTGTAAGGGCAAAATAAGACGAGTCTGATCAGTTTCCAGTCCTCCTACGAACATTATCCATACAATATACAACCAAAATAATTGTAATGAGTTTTTATCATCACGTTTTTAACGTTGCAACAATAAATACAACAAAATATTGTGTTAAACTTTTGTTGATATCAGTTATCTGTACTTGAGGCTAATGAAATAAAAGACTTGCATCTGATTCTGTTGTGTCTTCCTTGATTACGGCGAGGAAATTTATATTAATACATTTCCCATTGCCTAAATGCTCTTCCCACCATGAGTTCCCTTTGTTCACTCAAAAAAAGAAAACTGTCATTATGCCTCTCACGCTTGAAATCACCATAAAAATCAACTTAAGAGCTCACCTCACAGAGTTTAAATAAAAGTTTTACATTGGGGCTGAAACGATTATTTGGATTAAAGTAAACTAAGATATAAATGAGTGAATTAAAGGTTACCTTTGGGGTCGTAGTCCTTGCGAATAATAACCTGTTCTGGAGCTGGAGGCAGAGGGGGTGGCATCGGGTTGTCTGGTGGCAATGGAGCCTTCACACCCTCATCTTCATCATCAGATCCCTGAAGAAACGCATGGAAAATTCTGTTAAAGCAGATCTTTTAAAAGTACTATTTTCAAGTCATGCACTGGCAACATGCTTTGTAGATTTCTACAAAAATTTACAAAGCAATCATTCTTTATTCTATCTAAAATTGGTACAAATGGACTTGTTTAGATTCTGCCTAACTCCTCTGCGAAGTTCTCACCTCATCCATGTCCTGGACTTGTGTGTCTTGATCAGGCTGTGAAGGCTGGCCGTCAGTCCGCTTCTCTCGTTCATCCTCTTCATCCTCACTCTCCACCTCCATCTCCACCTCTTCGCTTTCTCCGTATTTCTCGTAGCGCTCCTGGATCAGGATGCGAGCGCCAAGCTCCTCTGGTGTCGTGGGTGGAGGGAAGTGACCTTGAGGGAAGAAAAACAAAAGCAAATAAAGTCAAAACGACTAAATTCCCAGCTTGCATGCGTAAACTAAATGGTGATATACTACCTTGTTCATTGGGCTGGAAATCCACTGTCTCCACCACCACAAAATCATGCCAGTCTATTTGGGCGTAAGCGACCCGTTCCTTCTCCCTCTCCTCTTCCTCCTTCTTTCTCTCACGCTCCTGGTATTTTGCCCATTCAACACGGTACCTCACCTGATTTTTGGATACGAAAACAATCAATTAACAGGGGAAATCTGCAATGATTAGCTTTCAGTTTTCAACTTATGAGAAATTACCTGGTCCATAACTTCCTTTGGGTTCTCAGCTTCTTTTTTAAGTTTGATTAGCAGGCCTTTGGGAGGGATCAGGATCTAATAGATTGACAGATTAAAGTATAGTTAACATCTGTACAGTAGCACAGACCACTGAATCAGATTCAGGCTGAACCTTGTAGCTCACCTTTGTGTACTGCTCCACCAGTTTGGTGAAATAGTTGAAGAGGCTGTGCTGTGGGCGCAGAAAGTCAAACTGGTAGTTCCTCTGTTCCTTCTGCATCAGCTGGGTGAGAAACTGTCGGCCATTACGAGCCACAAACTGGGCAGTGAGCTTCACAACATCCAGATCAAACGCAGAGATCGACGGAGGGTCCGCAATGAACTCAAAGTCGGGGGGTGGCTCTTTGGGGACCACGGTCTCCTGAATCACCTGCGACTGCACCTAGAAATAAACGCAGCATTGAAAACCATCAAAAAACATCTTGCTCAAGTAGAAGCACCAAAAGCGGGAATACAGAGTAGGGGGAGTGGGATACCTTTTGAGGAAGCTGCTGAGACTGCTGCATGGCTTGCTGCTGCATGACCTTAGGCACTGCTGCAGATGGTTCTTGTGCCTTGCCCTCCTTAAATTCATTGACCTTGTGGCGGTAGTAAGAGTGGTAGGGATCGTTGGGGTTGAGGAAATTAAATTTGGGGTTGTTGATCTCATTCTGACGGATTCTTGCTTCAAACTCTGGTCCATTCCTGTGAAATTGCAAAAAGTTGTATTGTAAAAGGAAACCCATTTAAGATTTAAGGTGTACTGTGTACTAATGCCACATTCAGAATAACTGACCTGGCAACAAAACTGGCTGTCTTATCGACAATGTTTCGGACTTCTGGAGGGGGGTATATAATGCCAACGATGGGTTTAGTGGCTGGAGTCTCTTCTGTAGGTCCATCGTTCTGCTGATAAGATTCACAAATATTTAACAGTTCAAAGTTTACAACTCTAGAGCACAGGCGTACTTTATAATAAAAAATTCAAATTCACTACAAAGAGATTTATTTTTCTATTTAATTCAATAGAAATAGAATAGAAAATAAACTTGACCAAAAGTCTAACTTCAACATGTAAATATTTACAATAATTCTACATCTGACTGATAGCAAAGCGTAAGTAGGATTGCTACATAATTTCTGTTTCATATTTACCGATAAATTCAGGATCAATTTAACAAATACGTCATAAAATTTTCCAACCATTTTTGTCATGAAAGCATACATTTTTTATTCTAGTTAAATTGTCTAACAGTGTAACTCGATTTATTTCTTTTTTTTTTTTTTTTAGTCATATTGTCTCATTTTCCTGAAGCATTTTAAGCTTACTTACTTTTAGAGCAATCGTTGTTTTATCAGGTGAATAATATGATTTAAAACAAATTTAGACAGGAAAAGTGGTATCACCTATTAACACAAGTGAAAAAATTAGAATAGAACTGTAAGATGAAACGGGGTTGAACACAATAACTGCTTATTTTGAAACCATTATCAATTGTCTTGCAGAAATATGTGCAAACTCAACCCTTGATCTTGAGAAGAAATTCTTGGATGTGCAACTAAGCAAAATCAATAAGAACCTTTATTTTTTTTTTTTGACCAAGTTTTATTTAGAAAGCCATTTTAATAATTCAGAAAAGAAAAATGTTACGTTCAAAGTCCACAAATTTCAAGGCTGTGTAGGAGTCAAAGGTTTTACGACGTAAGTTATGCACGTAGCTCAGAGGTAAGAGCGGGTGTAACATTAACAAAGGCGGTCTCAGGTTCGATTCCAGGCCCGGACCTGCATGTCCTCCTCTTCTCTTTCTGCACTTCTTCTTGTCAGGCTACTAACAAATAAAGACCTCCAGTGGCCCGCTGTAAACGAGCTACAGAGAACCTCCATGCTAACGAGCTAAACCACTCATTCATTCACGTTCAACAAGGCCACTTCTTGTTTTAAAACCCAAACAGACACACACACTCGCACACTCAGACAAATAACAATATGTTTTTACATCGAGAACGTGGACAGAACTCCACACAGTCTTTCCGCCGAGTCGGTGGTCCAACCATTAACATAAGCTAAGCTACGGCGTTACCTTGTTGTTGGTCTCCGGCTGAACTATCTGAACGGGCCCAGGCGGCATGGCTGCGTCTCCACTGCTCCAAACAGAAAGCTACCAAAAAACCAGACAACCACAAAGACACGTAAACACACTCCGAACTCAATTTAATTGTAAAAGTATTTTTTATGTAATTAATTACAGGTAAATTGCCAAACTCGTAATACTTACTACGGTTCAACTTCGTTGTCCTAATGGAGGTTTATTACATCCGGAAATACGCCGCAGTGCATTATGGGCGTTGGAGTGGCATTCTTGTCGTTGTCGGGGAAACGCGATGTAAACAAGTCAGATGGGTTATTTCTGTGTTTAACTGGGAATATAGAAACAAATTGTGAGACATGAGTGAGCTGTTGGGCCACAAGGCCTGCATTAAGAGCCTCCGGAAAGACTTGGTGGATATTCAGGGTGCGATTGTGGACGTGGTTTCTAGAACCGGACCGATCAATTACACCTCCTGGAAGTTCCCCAACAAATTGGCCAGCGATCTGGATTTGGTGGACCTGCTGGAGGAGTATGACTTTGTGAATGGAGAGGACGCATACAATCAGCACTCGCATGTTGTTTTACTGGAGCTGGTGGTTGACAGGTATTACACTAAGCTGTAAAAATATTCTTGTTCCATAATGTTTTTACAGCTTAGTGCTTAGTGGGTTTTTTTATTTGTTAACAAATTTTAAGTTTCAACCACAAGCTTAAGCTTATTTTATTTGGGTTTTCTGTGGTACAGGGATTTAAATGTTGTCTCTGCATCCAGTCTTCCAGCCAATACTTTGCAGTAGCACCTTTTGCTGGATTACGGTTGCAGTCCAGCAGCCGCTAATTACGGTTGCAGTCCAGCAAATGCTAAAGAATTTTGCTAAAGAAAAATTCTTTAGCAAAAATTATTTTTTGCTAATTCTTTTGCAGAAGAGACTGGATACTAATACATTTTTCTCACCCATTAGTTTTGTTTATGAAATAAACTTTGTCTCATTTTTCTTCTATTTCACAATTGTCTACTCCTTTCTGTTGGTCTATGACACACAATGTCAATAAAATATGTTAAAATTTGTGGTTGTAAAAATACAAATGCGAGAAAATTCTAGGGATCTGAATACATATGGAATGCATTTACATAAATGTGTAACAAGATGACCGTGCAAAGCCTTCTCTTAACATGCTGCTTTCTCCTCTGCTTTGACTAGACTCCTCTTCCTTCTGCAAAGCGTCAGTGCATATAATGAGTTGCAGAGGGGAAGACAGGGAAGAGACCAAAGCCATCAAAAAGAATGCCTTTCAGTGGGCCTTGTGGTTAGGAACTACTGGGGTACTTTTTTTCAGTGTGTGAACAAGAAGGTAAGCTTGACTTCGTCACAGATTGGACTCAACGTAAATATTTCAGTACATTTTAATGTTTTTTTTTGTTTGTTTGTTTTGTTTTATAGGAGAACTCCAAAGACATAAAACAGACAAAAACAAAGACATTAGATTACTCAAAGACAGAGTCATATGTGTCTTCCCCAACTAGCTCAAGTACTCACTCATGCAGAAATCGTTCATCTGCTTCATTTTCACCGACCGCACCCCAGAAAAGTGAATGTTCAGGTCCAATTCACAATACTCCATTCTATTCTAAAGCCACACTCCACAATACTGTCTGTCAGACGACAGAGTCATCACTCATTCCCTGTGATGCATGTCATAGAGTCCAGACCCTTCTGAGAAACACAGGAGATGCATTGATAGACCTTTTCCAGAGTGAGGGTCTATCCTCATCTCTTAAGCGTCTCTCAGGCGCCATGAAAGACACGGTGGGTCCGGGACAGATGACGGTGGGTGATGTCACCCAGTGGGCCCAAGAGCAACTCAGGGACATGCGTTGCCTCGCAAAGCATCTTCAGGATGTGCGGAGTACCATCCGGCCTCTTCGAGAAGCCCTCGCAAAAGCTGAAACAGATCGAAACAGGTTCGGTTCTCAGCTGGCAAGCGCGAAGAAGGACTTCCAGCAAGCGATGGAAAAACACCAAGTCTGCATAGTCCAGCTGGAGTCTTCCCTACAGAAAGCAGAGAGGACCTCACGAGAAAGTCAACAAAGGCTACAAGAAGAACAAAAACAATCTAAAAGAGGTAGTAAAAGTATTATTTATTACAGTGACTTCATTTAAATCCATTTAATCCCTTATTTTTTACATTAATCATGTTACAAACACAAACCTAAATGTTTTTCACTGAGATTTTTGTGTAATACATCGTGTTCCAAATTATACAAATTGGATTTAAGTGTCATAAAGATAAAAATTTTTGTTGTGCTATTAAATTTATAGATGGTATTGTGTCTCAGGGGTCTTTGAATCACTGTAATTAATTTTAGAGACCTGCGTTGATTAGTTTGTCTGTGAGCTCAATTAAAGGAAATCTACTTAAGAAGGATGTTCCACATTATTAATCAGGCCTCAGGTTTCAAGCAATATTGGAAAGAGAAAGGATCTCTGCTGCTGAAAATCATCAAATAGTGTAGTGCCATATGAAGGGGTATGAAAACTTTAGATATTTAATGAAAACTAAAGCGTTATCATCGTACTGTGAAGAGATTTGTAGGTGATTCAGAACAAAGATGGATTTGTGCAGATCAAGGCATAATGAGGAAGGTTTCTGTTAGACAAATTCATCGGATTAAGAGAGAAGCTGCTAAAATGCCCTTACAAAGCAGCAAACGGTTATTTGAAGCTGCTGGTGCCTCTGGAACCTCAAGGTGGAGGATCCTCCAGAACCTACTATTGGGCCACTAACCAGAGCTCACAAGCAGAAACGGTGGCAGTGGGCCCAGCCGTACATGAAGATTCATTTTCAAACAGACTTGTTCACTGATGACTGCTGTGCAACCCTGGATGGTCCAGATGGACGCAGTAGTGGAT
>CAEGAE010046501.1:0-42271 GCA_903067095.1 Girardinus metallicus
TTTAATTAATTAAAAATATATATATATATATATATATATATATATATATATATGTTTTTGAAACCCCTCAGGTCCTCTGCTCTGCTGCACACTGGGTCATGTAGATCCAATGACCTTGCCAAAGTTCCAGCGTGAGAAACCGTGCCAAGCATGCAGAAATGATGAATTAGAACAGCATTGTTTTTTTTTTTTTTGTTCTGCTCGCATGAATCATTCTTGATGCGTCACACAAACGTAGCTATTTGTCGAGTCAAAGGGGGAAAAAAAAGGCTTCACTATGTGCACCAACTGTGCTCCCACAGAGGAAGTGTACGTATTGGTTTTAAAATGAATAAGAGCAGTCCTCTCAAATCAGCATCTTTATGAATGGTTGCAACATTTATAGTTGTTATTCTTATTCATTTCATTTCAGTATAATTTCCTGCAGCACCACATCAACACCAAGACAATGGGGAGCTTGTCAGATAATCCGTGCTAATCTTTATTCACATCATGCAAGAATGACCGGCGCTAACAATGAACAGGCTTCTGACCAAAGCAAACTAATATTAAAAAAAAATATGACTGGACTGAATCTAGACAGCTCATTCAGTGGGTTCAGTCATCTGTTAAAAGCTCAAATTTCTTTGGCACACTAAGAGCAAAATTATGGATCAAATTTATGAGAGGCTGATGCTGGAAGGCTCAATGTGCAGTAAAGTGTTATGAGACATAATACGACATAATAATATTTGCTCTATTGTCCTTACTGTTAATTCAGAAACATTTGAATGATTTTGTTCAAGATTGGGGCGAATCATTTCTGACAACACTGCTTTTAAACTGAGAGCTGAGTTCGACTCACTGAGGTGACATTAAACAACGTTGTGTTTTTGTTTAAATGGGTGCTGTAAAGTGAACATTTTATTGATAAAATGCATGACTATCTCCCTGATTTGATCTTTGAGCTTAAAAACAAAGGACACGTACCTCAACCACCAAAATGAAAGCATAGTCAGAGTGTTGTTCTCAGATCTCCTCTTGCAGGTGGAGTATATTTTTTGGAGTTGCCTATAATATGGCTTTATGAGATTTAAGACAGACTTTGATGAGTAAATACATTTAGTCATCAATCCAAATATTTTTACAGATTAAGCAACCCCAAAATTTAGAGACAAAGTTAGCCAAAATCTAGAGACCTGATAAAGCCAATAAAGACCCCTTTGAAACTAAAGTTACTTTGCCCTTTTATAGTGGTGCAATGAGCACACCCACCAATATATTGTATGCCCAAACCAGATGAAAAAGCGAGAGACTGGGAAAAAAAGAGACAAAATTACAAGTTCTGAGAAAACATCAGCGATGAAAATCAACTCCAGTACCTGAGCATTTCCTAACAAGGTCTGAGAAGACACAGCCAATGTTAGGCGAAATCTAAATCTACAAAGCAGCAGCAGCTGATAATTTTCTGCTTTGTGAGTTGAATGTCTGTGCTGCTAAACTAGCAAAGTTTTGCACACAACATAAAGATCTCTCTCAAAAAGACCATTTTGCCTGTGTTGTTTAACATGGCCACCATCATACCTGCACCAAAACAACTGCGACAGCAGCAACTACTGATCTGTTGTGCTGATCTATGTCGTCAACAACGACTCGGATGACAGAGGCCCAATAGCATCGCACCTTTTCTCTAACCTTACAGTTTACCTGTTGTGTCAGATGATTCTATCATGACCTGCACACAAAAAATCCCATATGCATAAAAGAACAGCTAGTACCTCATCTGAGTTCTTGCAAGACTTCAACCCAGTTTCCTCACAGCAGCTTAGAGTCCAACTTGTTGTGCTCAGGCTTTAAAACATCACTTTGCAAATAGATTTGAAAGTTCCAGTTATACATTTTTAAATAAATCAATATGACAGCAGCACAAAAAGGCATTCAGGTCAAATGAGCTCAGGGGTCCCTTAAGGATATGTGTTCAGTCGCTTGTTATTTAGTCTGCAGACACTTTATTGTATTGCCAGATTCAGGACAAAAAAGTTCATTAAGTTTGCAACAACTGGTACAAACATCCTGGCGTAGAGGTGGAACCATTGGTGTTGGTGGGAAAGTGTGGAGAACAAATCGAAAACTGTTGGTAGACCTTAAAAAAAAACAACAAAAAAGAAACAGAACATCAATCCCCTATGGAGAGAACCGGTCACACATTATTTGGGTTGGTTCTGGATGACTGGGAATTTCTCCTGGATACCCAGCCCGACACACTTGGCCAGGAAAGCTCTTCCTCAGGAGACTGGAGCATATAAGAGCTCCATCCTTCATCCCTTTCTTCTACCTAGGGACTATTGAGAGGTTTCTGACTTGCTCCATCATATCTTGACATGCCGTCTGCACAGTATCTGCCAGGAATATTTAGCAACGTAAGGGGCAAAGGGTTGAGACAGTCTGCCAGTTCTTACTGTCTTCCATAAAAGCCATTTTCAAGTAGATATGCAAGAAAAAAAAGTTGTCAGTATTGTGAGAGATCTGTTCCACCCCTTCCATGTGTTATTTCTTCTCCTGCCATCTGGAAGAATGTATCAGTTTATGAATTGAGATGAATCATAATGTGCACCAGCTTCTCTCCCCTGGCAACGAGGCTGCTAAATTCCCATTAACATGGATTTGGATGAGGGAGAAGAAACATAGTTTAGTTACATGTCAAATTTATTGTGAAGTTGCGCATATTTGATCCATAATTATTTTCTTAACCATAATGGAATGGTTCAGATTTCTTTCTTTCTCAGGAACCCAATTTGTCTTTACTTTAAATTTGGAAGAATTGCAATGCTCTGGGCATGAAGAGAATCACACAGTTTCAACTTTGATCTCCGGTAACGGCATCCACCTCTGTCTTCATTTATCAGACAGCTTAAATCAGCCGCCTTTCCTCAAGTCACTGCGTGCCACACAAATGACTGTCTGTTTGCAGGTTTTAAAAACCTGAAGCTTCTTTGCTGTCAAGTAGGTGTCTCCCCATCTGATGTGATCACAGGGCCTTCCATGTTTCTCCCTGCTAATGCTGCACAAAGCGTTGCAAAGTCAGTCAATGAAAGCACGACAAGGGGACATGAATTATTTAGGAAGCTGGTTTAAGATGCAGCTCTGAAATGATCTGAATGCTCTGACATGCTGTGATATCAATAGGTATATGATATCAATTCTCTGTGCTCCCAGCAGGCATGTGTTTGGCAGATATGCTGATATGGTATCAGGCACTGTCCTGCTGACCTCTACATGACATTCCCGTTAGTGTGTGGGGGTGCGCAGGCGTGTGCGTGTGTGTGTGGGTGTACTTGCTTAGCTGTTATTGTGAGGACTTACTCTAAACAAACAACCAACATTTGTAGTTGTGAGGACATTTTATCATGTACACACAATGTAAAAACATATTTTTTGGGTTAGGAAATAAGTTTAGTGTTAATTGAGTTTAGGTTAGGTATACTCAAGGTGGTTAGGTTTGAGGAAAGTGTCAGGATTTTGGGGGGAATTTTTCTGAAAGCAGAATTTCATAATTTTTGTTCTCAAAACTTGCAATGATTGCACCCAAAACTTCTCCTCACGCTCTCACTTAGCCTCTGTCGGAGCAAATCTTTGCTTGCAAAACTCTCCGCTCGCTTGGTGGAATTTTCCTGCCGTAATCCAAGAGCACACATTTTTAGTCTGAAAACAGGATTTTGTGTCTTTTGTTCTCAAAACCTAATACTTTTGCTGACATTTTCATTGAGAACGCAGGACTTTGCGTCGTTCTTCTCAAAACTCGTAACACTTGTACTCAAAACTTCTCCTCGCGCTCACACTTAGTCTCTGCTCTGACTCTGCTCGCTTACGAAACATGGAACCGCCTTTTGGCACAGTCGCCTGGCAACCTCTCAGGCAATAGAATGAAAGCTTTTGTTTCCTTTTAGCGGGTGTGTCTGTGTGGCTACTGTCGATTGTAGAAACCTGCGCCACCCACTGGATATAGGGAGAAACAACAACGTCAGCTTTCTGCTCTGTAGTACACTATACATCCGCTAGCAGTGTGCTACTGGTTACTAACAACCTTCTGGTCTTAGGCAGGAGATTGTTCACCCAACCAACTCTCAGCAAAGATTTTCTCCGAGCAGAGACTAAGTCTGAGTGTGACGAGAAGATTTGAGTACAGTCATTACAAGTTTTGGGAAGAAAGATATAAAGTCTTGCTCTCAAAATAGAAATATAAGCAAAAGCATTAAAGGGTTTTGAGAACAAAAGACATGAAATCCTGCTTTCTGACTGAAAATGTCTGCTCTTGGATTATGGCAGAAAAATTCCCCCATACAGGATAAGCTATAGAAATTATTGGAAGTAAATGAAAGTCCGCACCGGAGTATGGACTTGGAGTGTGGAAACTCCTTGAGACAGGCGTGCGTGGATCTGCAAATGTGTAACCACAGAGGGATAGGGAACATTTTGGTACAGGTCTAAACAGTGAGTTAAATTTGTCAAAATTGTTTTTTTTAATCTAATCTGTCAATACCTGACCTTGACCAACTCGACTAGAGACATATAATGGACGTAAAAGTTGTTTGAAGGTCAAACTCAAATCATCCTGCATTATCCACATCCAGGGTTTGTTTTTGAAAAGCCTTGAAAGTATGAAAGCCATCAGCAGGGAATCAGTGTGCCTTAGTGGCTGTTTTTGAAGCCTTGCAGCCAATCTCGCTTCACAGAGTACAAAAGAGAATCAATTCAATCTCCTAAATACTTTCTTTTTACATCCTAGATGTTGCTGCAGCATTGCTTAAGGTTGGTAGTTGTTCACATAGAAGTGCTTCATCTAGCAGGAAGCAAATCTAGGACGGATGCTTCAATGATTGGATAAGTAAACACTCTGAGGGACTGATTTAACAATTGCTTTTGGGGAAAAGTCTAATAGGTTTTTGTGAAAAATGAGAATGAAGAAATTAGTTGACTGAAGAGCTAAATTAATTAAGTTTATGCTTTGAACAGAGACTTTCACTGCAAATTTTATTACTCTTTTTGACAATTGGAAATTTGACTATCAGTGTTAGTTTTAGCAACATTAAACTTAATTTTATGCATGTCTGAATAGCACTTTAGCACAGTTTACATGGTGATAACAGTGGAAATGAGAAGATCAGATTGGAGTGATGATCATTTGGGCACAGACTGCCATCCCAGAAATGGGCTGTGCTCAATTCAAGGGATAGAGATCAAGCTAAGCAATTTCCATTCCAGTATCAGTCAAATGGAACTGATACCTCTCAGATGTTTTTCTGTTCCCTATCTTGCTGTGTATCCTGGAGTTTGGAAAAACATGCCAGTCTAAACACGAGGAAACCAAGGCAAATTTCTTGAACACTCTGACATGTCTCTGAGGTTTGTTTGTAACTTTTGGCTCGCTCCAATCCAATTCTGAATAATACAAGTGCTCTCTCCTAAATTAGAATCTGATGAGCCAATCATTTTAGATGAATACTATGTGTTTACTTATGACACACACAGACTGAAGTCTTGAAGCCTTTATGATTGTCTGCTAATGAAAACACATTATGTAATGTCACATAAGAACAATGAATGACATTTTAATATAGTAATGTGGGCTTAATGAAAAGTATGTTTAACTCCTACTTAGAGATTGAAAATGACAATAAAAATTGTTATTTTCAAAAGTTACATTTAATCTGACAAACTAGCGTCATCAGAACACTTATTTGTACCTGCATATAGAGATCAGTGTGGTGTAATTCACAGTGTCCTGCTACGTCACGACTGGGTACAGAACTTTTCCACTACATCATTGTATTGTTTGTTGTTTTATTTGTTTGTTCCCCCCCCCCAAAAAAAAAAACCAACAGTAGTAAGAATACAAGGCACAGACATACAGATGTATTTCTGGAAAATGGCAAGAAATGTTAACATAGTGAGATTATACAATTCTGACAGTAGATTGAGTTTTTTTCAACAAACATGATTCAGTACAAAATTATATTAATATTTAACTTCTCTTACATTGGGTTGTCACTTTTCAAAGAAGTTGTACAAGAAACTATTACCACCACTAAAATATATTTTAAAAGTATGGGTTTTGGGATTACATGCATGTGAGAATTGTCTGACGCTCTTCATAATAAACACACTTTCATAATATTTTCTGAGCACTAAGATATAAAGAGTTTAATTTCTACAGTAGCGTTGTTGAATATAATTTGCTGTTTATACTACTTATGTATTACAAGCTTTACCTATGGGAAATAAGAACTTTGCCACAGACATTGTGAGATCAGGGCTCAGGTTGGCATCGGCAGACAGACTTTTGTCATGTCAGTCTCAACCTTGATACAAACATGTTACGAAAATGAAAGGCATCGAACAGTATCAGAACGACTGTGCTCCCAGTAATGACTCAACAGCAACTTTAACATCTCAGAATAGTCACTGGGGGAAAAACTCTATTTTTAAAATGTTCGCCCAGCTCACTAAGTTCTTTTTAAATGATTTATTCCCTTGACTATTTATTCCAGGCAAGATTGACCAAAGCCATTAGTATAAAAACATACATAATATCATTCAGCAAAATATAATAATCTGGGCCTTTTGAGAGGCATACCCAAAAACCATTTCTTGTTTCGCTCAAAATTGAGACTCATGTCTCTGCTCTTCTGCTTCTTTTCAAAGGACAGTCGCACTGCGCTATGGATACTTTACTACTTGGCAAGATATGGGGCTTACGCAGAGTCAGGATTTCTTTCTGCGTAAATTCTGGATGTAATTGAACAGTTTTCATATGCTCAAACACTTCTGTAAAAACATACAAATATGCAGAGGCAGGGCTAATCTGTGTTTGCCTGCCTGCTGACTCAGGCAAAAACAGTAGAGAGTGATGTTGAGTAACGTTTTTAACCAAGATAGTATTTGTAACTTCAGGGCTTCTGACCTGGTTTGAGGTGATGAAGGTATTGTAAGCCTTCCAGGATAAAATAGGTTAACACAATTGATGCTAAAAAGTATTTATCTGTCCAGTCAGGGTATGAAGTGCCCGTGATTGGTTCTGCGGAATATCCTAAAGGTTCCTAAGACCATGTTCTTCTTCACAGTGATCATAAGGATATTTCCAGTGTGAAAGCACTTATTGCTGAAAAATGATATACAAACAGTTTGTGTTTGACTTGAAACTTAACTACGTAGCCACTTTCAGAGTTGTAAAATAGTTACTTTTGAGTTAATGTGTCCATTGGACGTCTGCATTTGGGTGCTCTCCTCGTGGAGAAAGAGGTATGACTGAGTATATAGGGTCCTTTAGTTCTAAAATATTGCCTGTGCTTCAATATTAACGGGTGGTGTTCATAAAACTTAAATATTTAAAAATATATATATATATAAAAAAAACTATTCCAGCTCTGCAGGTGATGATGATGCATAAACTGACTGAGACTGTGAACCTTGCACAATTGGTTATTTTAAGCAGAAAGAAAAAAAAAATATCCTGCTGATATTAGTGTATCTGATTGCAGGGATACAAGGATAAGTTATGTCATTTGTGAAGATAAAGTATCTCTCTGCACAACAATTCTACTCAAAAACCCAATAAAATTGGGGAAGGGCCAAACATTTATTGGAGGACATGTATAGAATGGCATGGTTCTACGCTCAACTTTACTTGTCAGTGCCTCCCACTTTAAGCCCATACTTGAATTAATATTTCAGTACATTTCAGTCACTTGGAATGCCATTCCATGCATGCTTTGCACATGCCTGTTAATATGTACCGCAATTTTCAGATGAACTGGTGTAGAACTTGCATTGTTCTACACCAATTACAGTCTAGACAGTAATAAGATTTTTTGTTACCATCACTTTCTGAATTTAGTCTATAAAAAACTGTCCTTCCGTCTTTCATTCTGTATCGCTCATATGTATGTAGATATGTGTGCATAAGAAGACACAGATAAAGCACTGAGATTCATATTGACAGCTTCTGCTTTGAGCGAGAATGAAAGGACACCTGATAGTTTAATAAGTTGTGAAGATATATCTGTGCACACCAGACAACAGTGTAAGGCGATGTTAAAAGTACCACACTATCCATTTATAGGGAGTTTATGTCTATTTTTCAGCTACATTTCTGATTTCCCAACATCATATGTAAGGACTGATAAGGATTTACTTAAAAGCCCTGCTTATGTTCTGTGCAGGGACCTTTTCTGCCGCAACAGCTTCCTTCGCCGGCCAAGTGTCCAAGGCATTTGGCTGTGGATCTGATTTTGTAGAGTGCGTCATTTTAACTGAGAGCTGGAGTATCCCTCCGTCTGTCCATGCAACTCTTGATCAGAACATTTAAATTCCATATTTAACAGATTTCTTTGGCTTCCTTCTTTCACTAGCATAATATTGAAAAACAAACAATACAAATATCATATAAGCTATACCACATAGACGGGAATATGTCTATGTGGTATTTGCTATAGGTTCGGTCTGCACAGTGTCTTTTTTTTCCCCCACCATCTCTCTGACTGCTTCAATAATTGAAGCATTATCTTCAATTATTGCTGCCATCAACTTTATGTTCTTTTCAATTTTTTGCACATTTTTAAGTTTATAGAACTTATACATAGCTGCAATTATGATGTGTCCTTTCAGTGTACAGCTTTGTTCTGTCTAGAGAAGGCTACCAGCTGAGCTACTGCTGCCAATGACTTCATGTTGTCTATCGCATAGGCAGGGACTCAATGCAAGAGCTTGGTCTTCCTTAGTTAACCTTTTAAAAATTGGAACAATAAACTGAAATATAGAGCACTTTGTTATACATTTTATTGAACTGGAATGTATGTAATTATATTGATTTGACTTTCCATGTCTCTACATACATTCAAACATTTGATATCCAATCTATTTCCTTGTAATTCACCATGAATTGACATTTGTTTTAAACTGGCAATAAAGAACTGATTCAGTGTTCTCAGGACTGGAATTAAACAAACAACCAAAAAAAGAAAATATCAAATCTATGCTCCTCAGCTCTGTAACAAAGCCTCTGAAAACCAGAGATGTACAGAAACTACTTCCTGGCTTAAATCAGCTCTGAAAATGATCCCATTTACAGTATCCCACACTCAGTATTTGTGCTCAGGGCACCCATATGGATAGCAACGGCCCTGGATGAGCCTCTTCTGTCACCCAGTGTGATTCCAGATTGAAATAGGTTACTAGTCCTAGCAAACTTGAATGTCTGCCCTAAAGCATGAATTGTTTTCTACACTGCAACCTGCCTGCCCACTCTGAGTCTGGCTCACTCATGCAGCCAGATTTCTCCCCACCATCCACCTTCAACAATAAATCTTCCCTCAACTGTCACTCCTGCGTCCTGGGGCCAGGTGGATTAAAGATGTGTAGGCACAAAGCACATTTATATGCCTGTTTTTGCACTCAAGGAAAATGTGAGAATGGCTTCTTGCATTGAGTACACGCACACACGCACAAATGCACGCACATACACAAAGTATTTCTATCTTCACAATGACTTTGCATGGACTTTAGTTCGTTCATCATTTATTTCTATAGCCTGACCCTGGATCTCTCCTAAAACCAGCATTTATTCTTATGAGGCCCGATAAGGAACAGTCAGTTCCCACAATATAGTATGTAATTGCTTACAATGTATTAAATATATGAATGCAAATGTTCACTAGAATTGACTTGTGGTGCATACTAGCCTGTTTTTTCTACCCACTCTCCAACAAACATTTGCAAGTGTTAATACATGTGTTTACATGTATTAAAAGAACAATGCTACCTAGCAGCCAGACATGGGAAATGGTAAATGGTATGTATTTCTTTAGCTTTTTAGCAAGTAGAGAGGATCCCAAAGCACTACACGCTACATTCAGTCATTCACCCCTTCACACACACACGCATTCATAAGCTGATGGTGGCGAGCTACTGGATAGTAGGCACAGCTGCCTTGCACCTGCCCCCTTGAGCCCTCTGACCACCACCAGCAGGCAAGGCGGGTAAAGTGCTTTGCCCAAAGACGTAATGACAGAGGTGAAGGAAACAGGAATTGAAGCCACCGACTGCGGGACAAACTCCTACCACCATGTCCATCGTCGTCGGGATCTGTGTGCATTTGTCTCTCTTGCAACTTTTCTTTGATTCTTAATTTTTGAATGGAAAACCAAACCAGACATCGTCCAGCAAGAGTGAAGATTGACAATGGAGAAGGGGCTTAACTCAATCCAAGCTTCTATCAAGACTTCCCTAAAGCTTATAATCACCATGTTTTACCTTTGGATTTGTATGGGATGTGCAATGATAATTTGTTGCATGTGGGCCAAAAGTTCATTGTTGGTCTCCATCGAGATTCTTCTATGTGCTAATGTAACATACCAGGCTTGCTACAAACTGCAGAAGACATTTCTTTGGACGTTTTTTAACAGTGGCCTTTGTCTTGCCGACTTTACAAAAGACAAGTTTTTATGGAATGCTTGTTAACAGATTGTTCCATCTGAGCTGTGGATCCTAGAAGGTCTTTCAGAGTGACCATATGCTTCTTGACTGCTGCTCTTCGTATTGCTATGCTTGCCCTGACTGTCTGGTTTACAGATGTGCAGAGTTTGTCCCACCTTCAGGTGATGGATTAAATAGTGCTGTGAGATGTCCAAAGTCTGAGGTATTGTTCTATAACCTAACCCTGCATTAAGCTTCTCAATAGCTTTATGCCTGGCCTGCCTGCTGGGATGTTTGTTCACTAATGTTTTCTAACAAACATCTGGACCTTCACACAGCAGCTGGATTTATGTGGCAATTAAATGAGACGCGAGTGAACTCCATTTACTGATTAGGTCAATTTAGAAGACATTTGGTAGCCCTAGATTGTGTTTATGGTTGTCTGAGTAAAGTTAAAACTGTGCATCTTCTCAATTACACTCTTGTGTTTATCTCGTGAAGTCCCAAGACCATGCTTTGAAGTTTGGGATTTTAATGCAACAAATATTCAATTGGTTTTCACACGTCTGCAAGGCAAGATAGCTGTAGTGCTCTGTAACTCCACTCACGTCTATCCACAAGAAATGTTTGTTGCGACCCACAAAACACATTAGAATGATGGAGAAACAGTATTCATGACTGAAACACATATAACCAGAATGTGACAACCTGTTTGTCAAGAACCAAGTCAGGTAGTTAACATTCATCATGTGAAATTACACCTGAAAGGTTATGTGCATGTATCGCTTTTAATGTGCGGGTCCTGACTGTCTTTACATTATTCTAGGGGGATTTTAATGTCAATATAAATGTTCACTGGTGTGTTACTGTATGCTACAAGGCGGACACAAAACAAACATCTGCTATTGCAGCCTTAAGAATGCATGTTCAGCCCATAAGAAATTGCCTCTCATTACATCTGAACATATGACCATTTACTTCATCCTCACCTCCTCCACAAGGTAACAAGAGGGTATATTTAAGAAAACTCAGAGAAATGAATGATAGTGCATTTGATGTCTTTGACACAAGTTCTTACAGAAAATGTCAGTACCTCTGACTTACTGTATTTTGGTCTTTTGAGGGAAAATAAGAGGTTATTTGAGAAAACAATTAAGAAATATCTCTGATGTAACGTATAAGTAATTCTCATTTTAAGAAGATTTTCATCATGAGAGACTTATCGAATTAAAGTAATTATCATTGACTGGACTTTCCATTGGAGTCACATGGCTTCATTTCCTTACAAGAGGCAATAGGTAGATTGTTTGCTTGAAATAATCAGCTACCCAAACATGAACAAAGAAACCCATGGCAAAAAGAATCTCTATTGTCCAAAAGAACCACTGAAAAAAATCAAATAATAATATTTTGTTAGCAGTTATTTGTCAGTTCATTTTCTATGCATTCCTAATTATACCCAGGACTACAGATTGCTGATACAACATGTCCAGTGGTCAATGGAGATAGACCTTAAAGTGTTTTTAAATGGTTTTTGTTGATCTCACCTCATTTTATAACTTGTAAGGGTAAATCGATTTTTTTTTCCTCTCAAATATCTGTATACATAACACATCGGTATTTTGGACTATAACTGTTTAACTTTGAAACACATCTAATTATATTTTTTTAGTACAAACTGCAAGAATTTCAAAACGGCATTGCCTTCAGAGTCAGCTCTATGACGCTGTTAGAGTTCCAATTTTTCGTCGATGATCTCAGGAGGTGTTAATCCTACACAGTTTATTATTTAGGTCACTGTGGGTGGTGCTGCTAATACTGCACATGAACGCCTCCTGAGCAGGCACAGATGGAGCTCAAAGACTGCAGCTGCTGCTCTGCTGACTCGCTGCTCAAGCAATGCCCTTTATTTATATATGGCTTTGGTCACAAGCACAAAGACACACGTCCAATACACATTCACACACATATGCTGTATTGGCATTACCAAAACAACAGGCATGGTAACATAAATCATGTTTCCTGTGTCCGCCTGTCCCACATATTTCTCTGTCACCAGAGCTGTGTTGTATTTTTTTCCCCCTATCAAACATATATAACTGCTGAGCTCAATAATTAGAAATGATCCCTCGGAACAATTAGTCAGAATTTAGGTTGTTCTCAAATGCTTATGTCAACAGATTTGTACACTTGGAGTGCTTTTTCAATACGAGGATTTTCTAATTGTCTAAGATTAACATTTGAAAATGGTTATTTAGACAAGTCAGATATTTTATTTTATTTTTTTCCTTTTCTGGCCACCCAATTTCGATGCAGGAGACACACAGATTTGGAAAACTATATTACAACTGGCAACACAAGAAAGAATAGGTGTAATTGTTTTCACTTTATCTTGGTGAAAACAATATTTCACATAAGAAAATATATATGTTTGTATTCCAAATATAGAAAAACACACTAGCCTTTTTTAGTGCTGGAAAATCCCTTTTGGCTTGAATTAAAAGAAAGGGGTAATCATATTAATATTGTTAATTCTTTGTCTAAGTTTCTTTCAAACACCCCATGTTTACAAGTATTATCTTGTACAATTACAGAGCTGTCAAAAATGGTTTGCTCCATTACAGGCATCTGCTTTCACCTTTTTTGTCACAGTATCATCTAACAAAATTTAATATCAGACAAAAAAATACAAACATACAAACAAACAAACAAAAAATGTGGGCAAACCTGAACCATCAGCTTTTAAATGATGATTTTATAATTAAGGGAAAAATGTGGTTCAAACAAACCTGGCTGTATCTAAAACATATTTTTTCCTCCTACAGCTAGTAACTTACATCTCTGTGAAACAATTTTGTTTCACTCTTCTTTGTAGGAGTATTTGTATTCCAGACCTATTAGTGGATTTTGATTACTTCTCAGTGCAATGCTGGTAAAAAAAAAAATATATATATATTTAAAGGGTTAATAGAAGAGCAATGTTCTGATGACTTCCTGAAGGAGGAGTTTCAAAAAGAATGAGTTTTTAGAGCAACAGAAGCCTGATTTCAAGGCATTAAATTACAAAGCCAAATGTATTTTAAGTCATATTTAACATATAGCATTTTTTAGCAACTGAAGTTAACTTAGTTACTTGATTGTGCTATAAAATGGCAATATGCACGCTTTATACTGCCCCTGTAAGTAGTCCTGGTTCTGAACTGGCAAAGTAGACCCAGTCCATAACTCTACCACCTGTATTTTCACTGTAGATATGATTTTATTTTTCCGAAATGCAGTGTTACCCATATGCCACAGACTCGCCAAGAAAATTTCACACAATTGTTTTTTTTCCCCCACAATCCTTGGGATTATTCATGTGTTTTTGTGCTAAATGGGAGAGGGGCATTGTTGTGTTTTTGGTCAGTTGTGCGTTTTGGCTCTTGAAACTTTCCTACAGACTTCACTTTTACCACAGTCAGTCACGAACCCTGTCATGGCTGAGTACATGTCTGTCATTCAGTCATGAACTCTGACATTAACTGAGGCAAACAAGGTCTGCTGTGTTTTAGATTTGTTCTTGGATGTTTTTTGTGACAACCTCAATGAACTGTTGATGCAGCCCTAGAATAATTTTGGTCAGCCAGCCAGAAAATATTGTGGAAATATTCACCGCTCTCCCGTATTTTATGCATCGTGAATAATAGCTCTCCCTGTCGTTCACTGGAGTAAACGAAATGATCACTTGACGACTGAATTTAGCATTTTACTCAGGTCGTCTTTGTCAGTTTTTATGATTTGTTTCATAACCTTGAAACATTTCATTGTGTTAAAGAACCAAAAAACAGAAGGATTCTGTTTGGGGGGAGTCAATGCATTTTCACATAACTCTCTATATATCATTCTCTTTCTGAATACAATTTGATAGGTTCAGCTACTGAACATTTCCAGTGGCACCACTTGAGCAATTCCCCGTGGTAGATCTTAATTAACACAGCAGAACCTCACATGATGATTCTCATGCCAACAGTATTTGGTCAGTGGGGATGATTGCTTGAAGTTGATATGCTCACTCAATATTCATTATTTTCCTGTCCCATTTTCTCACGGCGCAGAGCAGGTCTGTATGGAAATCTCACACCTCGAATTCATACCGACTTGAAATCGAAGACTTCATATTAAATTAATTCTATCAAAAGCGCAAAACTATTTTAAAAATTAATCAAGCATGAAATGCTTCCCCCACCCTGACTCCCCCCAAGTTGATTTGGCCACTTTGAACTTGTTTTAACCTTGCATTTGAATGAAACATGAAATAAACATTTAGAAATTGTCTGAAGACTGACTCTGACTTGTCAGTTTTTGTCCACCCGTCCTACATGAATGAATTCTTCCAGGGTTTTAGCACTCAGAGCCAAGATTGCACCAAGCTGCCTTCCATTTTCAGTTTACTGTAACAATGATGTGGGAAAGAGCTCAGAGGATGGATTTATTATCCTTATCAAAAAGCCCTAGAGAAGCCAAATATAAACCATTCATCGGCTCTCAGCCCTTAAGCACAAAGCCCAAGGGAGTGGCATTAAGACAGCTAAAATATGCTCTTTAAAAGTGTGTTGAAAGGAGGTGCCACCGCGCCACACAAACCCACAATAATGTGATCAAGACGGCAGCACAGTGGGCTGTTCTCCAAACCTGTTATTGTTTCCATCATGTTTGACAAAGTCTTTGCAGGACTAGACACACAAAGGAGAACTGTCTCAGAGGCTTCTCGCTCGCATTGTTCAAGTTGTTTAGAGGTCTGAACGGTAGAAGAAACCAAATCATACAGATACACACAAATGTGGAGCGAAACGCACCGCCAGGACATGTAGGAGGTTTGGAAAACGCTATTGTTCTGAGATTATCTTGTTACAAAAATGTGCAAAGGAGTTTCAAGTTTACATTGTATTGACAAATGGAATCAAGATTGCAGCAATTAGAAGTTCTTTGAAACATTATTTTAAAATATATCTGTGATATATCCACAGTTTGACGCGGTTAGTAGTCCAACTTATAGACAGACTGAGCAGAAGATTCGCCTTCACCTGTAAAACAATTTTAACTTTTTGAATTTCTTGTTTTTTTATGATATTCAAACTCTTTCAGATGAACCTGGTTAGACCCTTGCGACACGAATAGCATAAAGAAGCTTTCCAAATTTGTTTGGTTAGTAATTTGAGCTTCTGAATTTCTTCTTAATTTGCATCCACCGGTGAGATCCTGACCCACTGAGCACTTAAACAAATACACTGCTGTCAGGACAGGAACTGAGCTCTGCAAAACAGGACTTTGACAGGTGTTCTGGATAACTTGGAGAAGTACTATTCTTGTTGGAATATTAATAACTTGAAAAGATTGCTACAGCCTGGATAAATATTTGCACAGCTTTTTATTTTTCATACAAGTTTTTGGGAATGGCTTTCCTCATATGTCTCTTAGGCTCAAGGTGCAACAGAAGGCTGACCATTTCATATAGACATTGTTGTGGAAATTTCATTCATCAAAGTATGAGAATCTGTTTCAGTAATAAGAGAAAGATTAATTTTTGTCTTAAAGTTTCTTTATTCGAAAGCAAAAGTGTTCGAAAACCCGTCTCACTGAACGCAGTCACATCACATAGTTATATAGTCACAGCAAGGAAAAGACCCACCCAAAGTCTGATCTCTAATGCCAGATGGACCACAGAGACAATCCTTACCCCCACCTCATGAACTATCCCTCACCAAATGACTTTATGGCACGAAAGAGAACCGACAAGGATTCCAACAGAAACTTTTAGTTCTTCACCCATAGTTGCAGGGTCAAACAAAAGTACCAACACTGCATTCCACACATGTCAGTCCTTTAAGACATTTGCCAGGTTAAGCATTTCACCCAAGATGTTTTCAGGTCTCTTATACTATCACAGCTGCAGAAGCATCTAAACATTATCTGGAAACTTCTATCAAAGATGAAATGAGGCTAAAACGAGACTTTCTGTCACAACATTATGACAGGTGACATTTAAACTGCATTTTTTCATTAAAAGAAAGTCAGACGGCTCTACAAAGACAAAAAAGAATCAATCCACTGACCTTAATGTGTCATTGACTTATTGAATTGAGTTGTTCCGATCACTGTCATGGCCACTGATTTACAAAAATTCAGGCTACTTCCCCAAACATTTGCGAAAGGATAAGTCGCTCACTGAGTCTCACCATGGTTCTGTCAGTGATAAGAAACCAACTGTGCAATAAGTTCAGTCATGATATTTCCTCACCAATAAATATTCTAGTCTATTAGTACAAAGTCTTGCCAATTATTAGTAGCAATATGCCAATCAGAGGCAATGTGGTATGTTGAGAATTATCGTTTCTCGTTGCTAAGTTCTTGATGTATGAGGTTGAAGAAGAGTCAGTGAGTTGAATTCATAAATTCGATTTATTAAATACATCTGGTCCATTTCTCATTCTACCTTTAGGAGCTAGCAGGACAAAATGGCAACAAGCAACACTTGGTAACTTCCTTTGTTAGCCTCTGTCTAAGCTACGCCCTAAAGAGGGCGTTCCCTAGTGTGTCATATCCTTTAATCCTAGCTTTTATTTACATTTCCTAACATGTCATTTCCTTTAGCTTTAGCTTAGCAACTAGCTAAAAGAGATAGAAGAAAAGCAGAATTATTTATTCTCAACAGGAACAAAAGCAACTTATTCGTAATTAAAAAGAGCAGACGATGAGATGCGTAATGAACAGTTTTTCAATTTTCTGTGTAGCCAATAGCTACAGATCTCTGAAATTCACGTGGCCTTTAGATTAACTAAAGAATTGTGTGTTGGGAGCTTTGTGAAATGGTTTTGCCTGGTCTGGCATTCTAGCCTCTCGTCATCAGCTAGAAAGGAAAACTTTAGATGCAGTGATGTAAAGCGTTCCACCACTGGACTCCAAAGCAGCTCAGACATCCTCTGTGGAGCATTTCACCTGCTTAGTTTCCCTGAAAGGAACCCCAGATATTTTGAACAATTTCATGCTCCAAATGTTGTGAGAACAGTGTGAAGGTGGCCCCTTCCTGTACCAACATGACTGCACACCAGTGTGCAACACAAAGCTCATAAAGTCTTAGGTGAGAGAGTTTGGAGTAAAATAACAGGAAGGAATAATGCTCATTACGCTCTCTCTTGACCTTTCTTTGTAAGCCTGAGAGGTGAGAAAGGAAAGTGAAAATCGGAATAGATCACCAGTTTGTGACCCATCTGCCCATCTGGCATTCACATCTGGGCATGCCAATTTTAAAATCACTTAAGTCCCGTTTCTTCCCCCTTCTGAGGATTAGTTTTAATGTTTGGAAACCACCTTCACCACAACCAGATGCCTCATTACATTAAGTTTCAGAGTGGCTTACCTTTCATTTATATTAACAAACAATTTACCAGATTCTAAGTCGTGATTACATAGTCAATTTTATTTTTTGCCAAAAAAAATCTCCTATTGTCGATCTCCTAGTCAGTAGGTTACTATTGAAGGTATGAGTAGAATTGTCGGTTTTAAAAAGATGAATTAAACATCCTCGTTTATGATTAGTTACCGTTTCTATGGCAAAAGTGTGAGATGCTATGATTCATGAAGACCAAGAGTTGTTTAGGATATACCTCTGTCCTTCGAAACACTAGGAGCTACGGTTGTTTGTTTTCTATGTGCATGCATATCCATGCGTCCCTTCATTTTCTTGGAGTCTCTCCTCTGTCTGCTGAAGATGAATATCCATCCTAACCCTGAAATAACTAAGCTGGCAATGATGACTAATGTTAGGAAGGACTTAGAGAGGCACAATCGCTCACTGTCACAAAGTTAGCCTCGCCCAACCCTCTCTGAATCTTCTCATGTGATCAGCTTTCATTTGCAGACATTTTGTCCTTCAAGTTTTAAAGACGTTTAGACGTGTTGGGCTTTCTCTAATTTTCACTTCCACGCAGCTCCTGACACTTGTTTTAGGTTAACAGGCGAAGAACTCTCGAGCGTCTTCCACAAACCACTGCCGAAGGTTGCTTCTTGCTAAAACTACACCTACGGTATGAACACCAAAAAAAAAAAACTGTCAGTTTTAACAATTGCCTGACCCACATCTATGTAAATCCACTCAGGGAATAGGAGGAAGAAAAAAAAAGAGCATTTTATTCATTATAAAATTATTCATGAGATTATAATATTAATTGCGTGCTGTTGAATAAAGACAAAATGCTTTTCAATTTAAATTACAATCAGAATCACCTGTAATTAATTTTTCATGCTTCACATGAGTAGGTACAGAGAACAGGCTGTCAGGAATAGGTGTCAAATTAGCCTTCATTGACATTAACTGGATGTACAACACCCACCACTAATTATTTTCCTTTTATTTTTTTTTTTAGCTCTTGAAAAAGCATAATAGGCTGGAAGCTAATTTCAGGTACATAGATAAGCCACTGATATCATTCATCGAGTGGAACGCTACAATTTAATTGGAAACACTGGAGTTGCTTATTCGGAAACCGAGATGAAAGAAAACATTTTTCCTTCTGTTAGGTGTTAATGTGCAGTGAATGCTTTTATGCTCTCGTGTCGGAGCTGCTAAACAGTGTCTGATCCTCGCACTGCACACTGCCGCTTCTGATACAGTTTTCCACCGTTCACGTCCTGTCGGGGTCCTTCGTTCCAAAATTAAAGGCATGAAAAGGAGTGGAATGAGCCTTAATTCTGAGAACATTATGCCGAACTTCCAGCAGCAGTGTGTTTATCACAAATTTCCCTCTTGGCAAAAGCAGTGGTGCTTGCTAAGATAAGCCCATGTCATTTAAAATATCGCTGTCGACTGACAGTCTGTAGTGCTCAGCGAATATGCAGAGTGATGCCAGAGCTTTACTAAAGGACAGATTTCCTCTCCCTTATCGCAAACTGTGCTAAGTGACACGTTGGACATGCAAACAAGCCGTAAGGTCAGAGTCAATCAAGCTCAGTCTTTTGCTGTTTGGGCATGTTGGCATTTCATTTGCCGCGATCAACAGCCAATCATCTCAATAAAAGACGAGTCAAACTCTTAATCTGGCCGTTTTAATTTTTCAAGTTTTAATCCCTCTTTGGGTGGGGTTTGGTGTGAGGTTTCCAAGACGCCCTGTCTGAACAAATAAAGAGGGTGTCTGATAAGATCAGGCTAAATTCAGTGGCAGCAGTTTGAGTCCTCTCAGTCTCTGCGCAAATACTGCAGATGTATTTGACTTGGAGCAACCTACTGGACACAGATTAAAATGGTGTTGAGAATTATTTATCTGAATATTTACAAAATATATATATACATATATATATATATATATTTATAACATCAGCAATTCAAAACAAGGCAAACAAAGTACAAAGTGTGCAAAGGATTAGAGTTTCAAATCTTGTGCTTGAAAAGAGAATTTCAGCTTAATATTTATTGACACACTACTAATATTCATTGGTCAATGACCAGTGGAAGACATCATGCCATAGCTGGGACTACCACAGTGCCTTAAAACGCATTTAGCACAGGCAGATCCCCAACTCAGGTGCTAAGCTAACATTCCACAATTTAACAAAATACTTCACTACCCGTTGGTGCCGTTTAGTCGGGCCCGACATCATCCATGTTTCTATGCAGAGTTTTCTACGTTGAGCCTGCAGGCCGTATCAATCTGCCAGATCGTGACATCTCAAGTTCTGCCGAGAATGGGGTCAGCTTTTGGATTTGGCATCAGTTGTCCAGCAACATTAATGCTGGCATTTTTCTGTGCTTTCAAGATGCTGTGGCAGTTTGAATATTATGCTAGTAGACTCACATTCAGTAGATTGGATAAACTGATCAGATCGATTCACACAACTTATCACTGACTCCCTTGTTAGTATCTAGTATAGTCTAGGATTTACTTTCCAACAAGGTCACAAGGACTTCTTTCTACTTTAAATGAGAGGAAATGATTGATAGAATATTCACCTAATGTAATTTCAAAAATCTTCACTAACCCTTTAATCTTCTGGTACACGAAAGAAATGTTTTACTTATCTGGGCATGCCAGAGTCTTGAGCTTTTTGTATTTTTTTTTCTGGATGAAAGCTTATTTTAAGCTGTCCAAAAAAAACCAAAAAAAATCTCAAACTGTTTAAAAACATTTTCTCATTCCTTTTTGACACTGAAAAAGAGACACTGCATTTTAAATTTCATTTTTGATTTTAAACACACATCAAATCGCCACTTGTTTCTGGTTTTTTCATATCCAATTCTAAAGTTAAAATCAAATGACCAAAAAAATACATTCACCATTCATCCATCCCTGCTAGTACTTATGCAGTTTTACTCATTTTAAATAACATGGCTGCTGGCATTTGCACATCTCAGTTGTTTGCACAGATTTTAATTTTGTAAATAGTCTGTTGTCATAGTGCACAAATATACATGAATATTACGAATAACCCTACTCAGTTCCACATTACTTGGATCTGAGCAGTCTTTTCCTGATAAGTGCATATCATTTCATTTTATAAACTAGCCCTTACTTATTCTTAATGTTTATTTTTACTTTTTTATCCCTTTATCTCTGTGTGGACATACATGCCTTGATGTCCTGTCACTTTGCTCACGTTACACCAATTTTCCCTTTGTGGGGCAATAAAGGATATTTCTATTATATATGAGAAACTAATCTATGGGAAAGTGAAAAATAAAATAGATGGGGATAGAAATTGAAGAAAAAGAGAAAATACACACACTTTAATCCATATGTTATGTTCCTGAATCACCTCAAAGGGAATTTTTACCCATTATATATGCAATTCGATACGGAATACAAAGAGTAGTTGCAAAAATCTTTAAAAATTTTGCCCTAAAGCAACCAATGGCGTTACACAGATAAACAGAAAAATATGATCACATATATCATACTGATATTAGCCTAATTGCATTGCATTGGAGAAGGAAATTAAACCCTACTCCTAATTCTATGCCCCATTTGTCAGGAAGTGAATGGCACTTAAAGACCCCGCCAATGCTGATAAATCTGAGCTGTTAAAGTGTGGGACTGAAATGCTCTATCATATCAGGAAGGTCTCAGGAATAGTGACAGAAGCTTTAGAGGCAGCTTGGCATTTGCAAATAAATCAAACAAAAGGCAAGGCCAGTCCTCAGATGGAGTCTGGGTTGTCTCCAGTGGAATGACCTTGGCTAACATAGTCTAAACTGGTTGCCAGAGATCCTGTCGGATACAATTAGTGTTTTGTTCAGACGCAAAGACTTGGGGATTTTTATTTTATTTATTTTTTTCCTTCTTCTTGCCCAGGGTATTGCTGTTGGCTTTGTGTGGAGGGCTAAAGTCTAATACAATTTTGACTTATCACAGCGAATATTTTATGAAAGCAGCATTTTCACCCCTGATAGTGAAAATAGAAAGATTCGATTTACAGGAGTTTATTCCTTCCTGTAAGCACAGCAAGGTCTTTGATCTTAAATATGGATATCTTCAGAGGCAACGTTGTGAGAGCCGGAGCAAGAGTCTGATTAAACCATAAACTCCATAGCTGCTCCTCTCAGACTAAAGATGTGGTCACATGGATAAATTAAATTATGATCATATAACAAAATTAGGGATGTTGTTTATATATATATATATACAATATGGATGTATGTATATATATATTATTGCTCTTATAAAATGCATACTTTCTTGTATTCACAGAAGTATATAACAATACTCATGTAAACCAAAGATTCTGTAAGTTGAATGCATCCACTTAAATATTTTTTTTCCTATCTTCTTCAAGATACCACACCAAAAAGGAAAGGTTCTTAGACTTGTTCTAACGTTCCTCCCCAAAATAAAAGTCCATCAACCTGCTAGGTTGTTGCTAAGCAGTCTATCAAGTACATGTCCTCTATCACGGACCACATGTAGTGAACACCAGATGTCCAACAATCATCTATTAGTATCCTTAGTATTCAGGCTTCAACAAATATGTCGTACACATCCATCACCTTAGCTGTATTCAGAGCAGAACAGAAATCAAGATAGTTTGTGATAAATGCGATTTAAGGGGATTTGGCAAAAGGCAGGGGCACAAGGGGTACCAATAATTATGGTCCACAGGATTTCATGTGCAGCTTGGCTGTCCTTGGGGACACCTGACGAAAGTGATAAGTGTTAAAATAGTTCAGCGGTTGCACAAACAAAATCTCAAGCATGGGAGACATTTCGACAAACTGTGCAAAGAAAGTTCTGGTAGGCCACAAGAAAACTTTTTAGTGACTGAAAAAGGAAACACTGTAACTGTTTCAAGAAATATGCTTTGGAGGGGTCTCTCTCTCTCTATATATATATATATATATATATATAAATATATATAGATATATATATTTACAACCACATGAAGGGGGCTCTGGACTGAGGATGCCTCCTGGCAGTGGAAGGAACACTTTGAGAATCTCTTCAATCCAGTCTCTATCTCTTCCTTTTAATCCTACTCAGGAGAAGGTGGTCCATTCACAATGGCACAGGTTGCTGAGAAAGTGAAAAAAACTCCTTAATAGGCAGTAAACCAGATGTGAGTGAGAATCACATCTGGAAATTCATTTAAGTCTTGAGGTCATGGTTTTTGACCTCAAGTGCCTGAGTTTAAGTCTGTTGGTCTTGTTAATGATTAATGTTAGAATCGAGTGGGACATGGACACATGGTTTTGACTGAAGTGGAGTTTTTTGAAAAAAAAAAATAAATAAAATAAAATAAAGAAATGTAAAGTGTTGTTCTAATTGTGTGAAATGTGACAAATGCAAGGTGGAACAGTATTTTAGGACTCTTGTTTTTGCTTCAACAAGGTGCTGGGTTTTCTATTGAAATTAACATTGCACTTAGCAAATCAAGTGTTTGTTGGCATGACATCATGGATTTTAGCAATTTGAAAGGATAAGATCATGTCATTTGTAACTCATCTGTATTGACAATAAGAGTAACAACATCAGTATTATTGAGTAATAATAAGAGTATTCTTTTTTTTTGGAAAACATGTCCTTTTGTAAGGTCACTTGTTTTTGTAACTGCAACTTTACTTTTTGTAGCAACTTCATTTCTCTTTGGTGAAAGGGGGAAAAAAAAGTGCGAAATTTCTTTAACAAAGAAATACTTAGCATACCTGGGCGTTCGACTTGTCAAAATTGAGTGACAGACATAATTGCAGACCAACTCTGTTATGCTTCTGCTATGTAAATTTGAGAGGTACACAGCTTGAGGCTTACCAAACACCTCATTAACAAAGGATGAATGATGGTGTTCATTAAGGAGGGGCTTCAGCTGTGCAGATTTGCATTAACTGATGTGGTTGAAATCATAATACTAGCAGGAATTGTAGCACTTCAAAAGAAAGAAACAGACAAATTATGTGTATAACTGTGTAAAGAATAGAAGTAGTAAAGTTGTTCAAGTGCATGTTAATATAGCTCTTGTTAATCAAACAGAAATAAGCATTTTGTTGAAGCATTTGTAAATGTGGTTGAAAATTGAATAAATAGAAAGAATATCCATAGATGTCCAGATAGGTTTTGAAAAATGTTAGAGTTGGTTTGAGTGATTTTGAGTGTCTTGTTTTTTTTATCTTTTTACCTCCAAAGCCTCTGGCTTTGTTGTGTGACACACCCTGTTTGCTGCTGCTTTTCAGAAGACATGGCTGTGCCGTCAATCAAACAGAACCCATATGGGGTGGAATGCACCCTAACAGTGATGTCCGCTTTGTCCTTAGCGAGAGCCGTTAAGCCAGGCAGAACCGGGAACCTTTAAACAAATTACGTCAATACAAACTGACAGCATTTCTGTGAATGTTTCTATCATGGAAGTAGTCACGGATATAAGTCAATGAAGCATTAACGCAGAAGTCAAGCGTCGCTAGTCTTAAGCTGCCTATTTTAATGCAGCTTTGGGGGCAACTGGAGGGAGTTGTACGTTGAATGAGGCCACACAGAAACACAAACAGTGGATACAATTATTAAGGCACTGTGTAAGTTTGCGCTTTCACATAAAAAAAGCAAAAACAGAAAGAAATCTGTGAGGGAGCAATACATTGTTGTTACTGTGTGTGACATGGATCTCTCAAAGAAGAATCCAATTCTTTCTTATTAAAAAATAGTCTCTTTTTGCGGCTGTGAAGAAAGTTAAATTATTGATCATTCATTTAATAATGTCATGTTTGTATGTGACTCCAAAGTTCTACAAAACTCAGAAAGCAGAGAGCTGTCATCAAGCAAATGCAACCCCTCCACCACCTTTTACAATCGCGTGTTGTTGACGGAGAACTATTGAAGATGAACTTAGAGAATACAGCGGCACTAGAGAGGCACTTTGAAGGATGGCTTTCTGTTATATTAGGTTGGGGAAATTGGAAAGTACTTGGCGGATTCCCTTGATCTCGAGTGACTTTCATCAAAGGTTCAGAACTGCATAGGAAGATAGCAGGATTATTTCAGAGTGTTTGTAGGCTTTGGAGCTGAATTAGTTATGGCTTAAGAACACAGAGGCTTCTTGCTGTTTAAAGCCTACACTTGTGCAGAGTTAACAAGACCAATGCGTATGTGTGTGGGATTATGATCACATAGGTCGAATCAGATCACCAAAGATAATCACGGAGTGAAATGAAAACTAGAGTTCCCAATAAATGGTTAACCTTTAGCTGGGAGTTTTCCCTTTGTGAATGTCACACTTTCCTACAGAATAACTGTGAGGAAAAATTGTGGATTCCATCCTCCCTGCACCAATGTGTTAGAAAATGTGTTTCTATTCATGTGTTTCCATGAATAGAAACACATTTCTTTAGGGTGGAAAAAATGAAAACCTGGAACCACATTATCAGGAAGAATCAGCAATTTGAGTATTATGTGTACAAGATACACTTGGCTAATGACTATATTACTTATTAAATTTGTTTACAATTACTTTAATCAGCTTTGTTATTCAGCTAATAGGGGCAGAAATCATTGTCAAAATATTCTTACAACCAAATGTCAAAAATCACATTTCTGAACAGCAAAATTGCTCTTTTAAGTAAAGAGACAGTATTATGTGTTTCCAGGATCGGCTATGTTGCCTTCATTGTGCTTTACATACCAAACATAACTTTTAATTGGAATTTGACACTGTGAAATTGGCCTCTGTCTCTTTAATGGTTGCTGCTCTTGCTGACACTTTTCCAACACGTCACTAAGCCATTTACAACTGTTCTTAGGAGCGTTGGACTGAGAAATAGTTTGTATGATAAGCTCGGCAGTTCCACCACGTGTGCTGCTGCCACTAGTCTGGTGGAGCTGTGTGGGTTTGAGGATTTCTCAAACACGCATGAAATAATCAAAGAAACTGAGCAGGTGTTTTTTTTTTTTATGAGGGAATACCATCATAACTTGACATAAAGCTGTGCACCATTTTACGCCCTTTCAGAAAGTTGAAATTATTCAAAATGTGTCATCTCAGGGGTTTTTAAGGCATCAAAATGTGACTAGTGGCAGTTGTAAAATATTCAAAAATACAATTTTAGTTTACAAGCATTACACAATTATCCTAGAGCTCACATCAGTTACAAGATTCTATCTGTAAATCACCCTTTTCTCCTGTATTCTTCTTCTTTTCCTCTTTCTATCACTCTTCCTGCAGGTTCAGATGAATGGGCATGTTGGTTCCAACATCACCCTCGTCATCACCCTCTACTGCGCTCCACTCTTCACCACTTTGTCAGCTTACCTACTTGGTGGAGTCCGTGTCAACACATTGATATGTTGCGAGAGGATTCTTTGACCTTGCTGTATGTTGAAACTGTCAGTGTGCCTCGGAGAAGAGCTGGTTCTGCCTGTAAGCTCACTCAGCAGAGGCCTGGATAATAAGCCTAATTAACAGCTTAGCGGGCTACATGTATGTTGAGCCAAAAGTAAGGGTTTAAAGGAAAGGAGTTTTTTTTCTTCCCCAGTCCTTCTTATTCATGGTGTGAACAGTGAACTGGCTGTGGACTCATTTTACCCGCTTTACATCAGTGAGACACCAGATTTCTAAACAAAACATTCTACTGTACCTCGCTTTACCTTCAATACCAATATTCTGTGATTACCACAGAATATTTATCTTTCTTCATGAACTCATACTACTGGACAGAAATAACAAGAAGACTCAAGACTTGTTTTGTCTATTGTGCTGCACGAAGCTGCAGAGTGGACCTGTGCTGTCACCAGCAAAACTGTAAATTAGGTTTTTGATGTAGAACGAGCTGAATGTTTGATTTTGAGGTATACTTTGTAGGGAGGTCTGTTGGAAAACAGATTTTATTTTCACATGAATAAGAAAATGTGCATGTGCAGATCAGACAGAATTTAATCAGCAGTTTCTTTCCTAGCTGCCTTTGAGGAAAGTTAAACGTTATTTGGAACAGAGTCAGATATAATCGAACATTGCTAAAGTCAAGAGCTTTACGTCACAACCTGAACAGCAGATTTTTATTTTATTTTTTTTTTACTAAAATTGTCATGATGTCTGTTTTGGTGTGGGGTTTTTTTCCCTGTGTTTTTCTGTGTATTTCTTTCTGTAATTGGGTTTTATTTTGCTTCACGTAGGTTCCCGTGTTTCCTGCTTGGTTATCCTTGTCAGTTCCCCGTTTGGCACCTGTTCCGCCCGTGATTTAAGTTTGAGCGCACCGTGGTGGCGGCGCGGTAGTCTGGTCTGGGTGCTAATGTGTGTGCAGGACTCCAAGTGTTGACCTGAGTTTTTTGGTGTAAATGAAGAATAAATACGTGATGCCTCGACGCTGTGTGCCTGCTGGTTCGTCTGCCACCAAGAAAAAGTTATTCCTGACAAAAATGTTGTTTCTTGTATTAAATTATTTTTGAAGTTCCATTCTCAAATGACAATACACAGACTTTAGAGGTCTGCATTGACAAAAGAACTTCTTAATCTGACATAACATGCGTTTACCCAGTTATAAAATCTCTGAAATAGTTTCATGTGATTAAGAATACAAAGATCGAGCAGAAGTTGCACATGACATTTCAGAGAGTTTAACTTCTCTTGAACAAAACACCTAGTAAAACTTTTAATCTATTCTGCTAATTTATGCATTAAGAGGCAGTTTAGAGACAAGTCCATTGACATATCCTTAGCCATTACGCTGAACTCTAAGCAACCAACTCAGTGTCTCAGTGTGGCTCTTTAAAAGTCCTCTGGATGGACAGTAAGACGAGAAAAACAACATAAGTGCAAGCACTTTACGATTCCATCTACCCTTGCAGTCGGCAAAGTTATTTTTCTTTTTAAAGCAGTTAGTTACAGAACATTTGCTCAACACTCTTTATCCACACAACTCAACCCAAGAAAAAAAAGTATGTCATTGTCAGTGAAAGGTAACGCTTGACCCAGCTTCTAGTGGAAGTATTCAAGACACTATCATTCTAAATATCAAATTGATTGATCTCATCAGTTAAATTCAATCTGATCTTGTTTGAATACTTGATATTTGCCTTTTTCCCCTGGATTCCAAGTAAATGAGTTTGCTCCCACCATCACACACACACACACACTCACGCACACGCCCGCATGCCCACCCCCACTTCTTAAATCAAGGACCATCTCAGTAAGAGGGTAGTCCTGTGGGCCTATGTGAACATAACTATATGTTCTAAATAACAGCAGGGCGTGATCACAAACCAGGTCAGTCAATTTGTTTTTTCATTTGATCTTTACTTTTTCTTAAGGGGCGATGCTCACAGAAAAAGAAAAACAAACAAATTTAGTATACTCTAAAAGCATGAATGGATGTTTGGATTAACTGGTATCTTCTCTGACCCACACAGAGTCCAAATGAAACATGGCGGCTCAAATGTTTACATGCGTCCCAACTAATAATTGTTATTGTCCCTAAGCCCCAAATCCCAGAGGATTTGGGGTATTATTTGAGCTACTGAGATGCTAATCAGCTGCTGCGTTATAACAACGGTCCGAAGTTTAAAAAGTTGGAGCAAAAATCCTTTTCTCTGTGCGGTATCCAAAACCAGAGGGAATAATTGTCCAAATGTGTAAAGCCTCAACCAAAAATAATTTATGCTAGCAAAAAAAAAAATCAAACCAGACGTAACACAACAGTGCTACTTCAACATGCTGACACCATAAAAGGTACAATTCTAGTTAATTTAATGGACTTTAGAGTTGCTTCTTTAGACTTTCCTTTTGCCTCCAAGTAAGCGTCCTTTTTAGTAAATATATCCCAATTTCATAAAATGGAGGCAATGACTGGGATAATGTAAAGCGGCACTAGTTGGAATGAGCAAGTGTTTCTAAAACAGTTGAAGTGAGCGTGGAACAGTTTTAACAGTAAGTGAAGGACGTGAATCACAGAGGTGGGGGGGGGAGACTCTTAGTTTGGCTTTCGACTTTCAGACTGTGTGTAAAACCACCACTGTACTTGCGACGCCATCAGTCATGCCCTCTCAAGACTGGCCACGTCCTTAAAAAGTAATCATTTACATAACCTCTGCTGTTCCGCAAATTTACCAAGTTGTTTTCAAATCGTACCACTTTTACGTGGTATTAAATTAGCTGTTTAACGGTTCTGCTAATATATGATTTATGTAAACCTCACATGGCACATTAACACTATCAGACCTTCGCCCCCCCGTAGCCCATGAATATAGACACTAACTGTGGGCAGCTGAGGTTATTTGAATCACAGTTTGTGGGTGGAACCATAATCAAAGAGTCTCACATACTGACTCAGCAGGACAGCTGGTGTGGCCTTTTACCGCGTGAGTAATAGTTCTGACTCCTACACGGTCTGATATCTCTCTCAGAGAGCGATTCCACTTATTAAAAAAACTTCACTGATACACACACTCGTCCTGTTCAAAAACTATACACAAAACATATGAGCTGCTATGAGAGCACCAAGACTCATGCTGCCTTGTTAAAGGTCACTGTAGATGTCAGCCAGCAGCACTTCAACACTAACTCAGCCTGAATGTGAGGTCTTTCAGTATTTTAACCAACAAGGAGTCTGGACGTCCTTGAGTGCTTCGAAAAGTTTTAGATAAAAATGTTTTACTGAGGTTTAAATTTCTTTTAGTATCTAATTAGTTGCTCTTCTTCTTCCTGTTCAAACATGTCCATGTGTTGTAAAACACTGTAAGGGAAAAGGGCTGATAAGGTTAGCCCCTAACAAAAACTGAAATTCATAGAGAAATTTTGAGTTGAGTGGAGCTGGGTTAAAACTCTTACGATTAAATACTTGACACTGGATAGCCATAAAGGATGGACTGATAGATGAAACCTATTGTTGTCAATCACAACTGAATTATTAATGGATTCAGATATATTTTTGTAACTATCAGTTTCATAATCCAAACACACCAAACTACTGTCCTCCACAAAAGTGTATGTCCGCATCTGACAGCAAAAAGAAAACAGCAGATTCGCCTGCTTTCTAGGAAAAGTACTTCTTAGATGTTTCAACCTTTTTTATTACTTTAAGATATTCATCAAGCTCAATCAAATTTTTGTACAAAAAATATACAAAATACACCATTTAGTGTCAAAGTGACAGCTGATTTCAAGAAAGACAAAAACATCTTATGTAGCAAATATTATGTGTCCTATAAATACATAAGGGCATATATATCCTCTCTCTCCCTCCTTTAAAGTGTCTGACCTAATTCAACAGAGGTCCAGACAATCTCCTCACAATGACTGGAAGCTGAGTGCAGTGACTGAGGTACAAAGTGCGCTGGTTCTGGAAGGTCCGTTTACTGGTTCATCAGTATTCCAGGCCACCATTACATGAAGCCTAAAGAACACTTCAAGCTAATCGGAGAAAAGGTTATTGAAAAGTATAAGTCAGGGGATGGAAACAGAAAAATCTCTAATGCAGTGAATATTGCCTGGAGTTCAGTTAAATCAGTTAAGCATGGAGGTACATGAAAATTACTTATTCTACAGCAATGTTTTTATGTAATTCTATTTTTCTTTTCTTTTTAAGAAATTAGTTTTCACTTGGACATTAAATGGATTTTTTGGGGAAATTTTCCTTGACAAAAAAACAAATTTGCAAGATCATGATTGAGTTGCAAATATAATACCAAGGGTAAAATATCCAAGAGGCTAAACACTTTTTACACGCCACACTGGAGATGGCGTCCGAGGTGAAGCATCCAGTTCAACCAGACTTAAATGACTTCATTTGCTGTTTGCTGGGCAGATTTTCCTCTTTCGATAGGACAAGGAGAGACAATGCCCTGTCAAAAGTAAAACAAAGTTTGTTTTTTAAAAATTCCATTCCTTTTTACTCCTTACAGGCTCATTGCTATTTGAAAATGTTTGCATTCTTACCCAGACAGGGAAAGGTTTTTATAATCTATCTGCAAATTCATTCGAACAGAATACGAGCCTCTGTTTGGGTTTCCCTTCAGTGTTAATTCAACCGTTTGCTCATTTTGAACAGAAACTAGGCTGTTTTTGGAAAAAAATGGTGAGATTCTGTTACTGCTTTAAATAAGGAAGATCTGAGACTCACCATCAAGGTTTTCACCTCTCATCTTATTTGTTCTTTTCTTAAAGTCACAAAATAGCGTCGTTGTTCAGCTGTCACTTCATAAATATCTCTAGGATAATAAAAATAGGAATGAAATAGAAAAAAACTTATTTTTTTTCCTCATTTAAATATTTTAAAGCAAAAAAAAAAAAATGGTGCAGTTACTGCATCGTGTCTTCATTGCCTCAGGATGGAGGTCTGAATTCAATTTGTATTATTAAAGAAAATGTGTCCTATAAATACAACAGCGTTGCCTAATAACACTTCCGCTACTATGCAACTACATAAGAGTAGTATGATCTCTTTTATGTTATAAACCCATAATTTCAACCAGACAATTTATGATGTTATTATTAACTGGCTATATTCTGTCATTCTCAATAGGGGTTAACAATAAAACCGCTGGAGTTCACGCTTTGGCCTCAGAACTCAAGGTTTCTTGCAGCATTTCAGCTGATTTAGCTCTGAAGAACTCATATAAGAAGGTCTTGCACAGGAACCGATCTCGCCGTTTAGCGGTCACAGCCCTTTGCATCCCTGCGACCATGAGCACCACTGACGCCTTAACATTTCCCCAAATATATTCATCCATTTTGTTTCGTGAAGATGCTTAGCATTGAAACGTGACGTTTATAGGTCTAAGCCTGGTCATTCTCGTTCTCCTTAACGATTGGTTAAAAAGATGCTCCTGTAGACCAGTGGCTATCCAGGAGCCAAAGCTGTGCTGCAGGCAAACTCTATACAGCTTGCAAAGAATTAAAAATATCAATAAATCAAGAGCAGACCAACAGAAGAATCAGGCAGCCTCCCTCAGAGTGCTACTTTATCATATCAGAGCACTTGGTCTCTCACTAATGTGGTGGAAACACACGGCAAACCTCCTGCTGGAATTAATTATACCAAATACTAGAGTTGGTTAAACACATTCTTTTTCTCTTTTTCTAACTTATTGTAGTGTTACACTTGTATTCCATCATCTGATTTGATCAGCGAGGATAGTAAGTGATTTAGCTTCCTTGTACCATGAAGTTTGGCATCTTAAATGCAGGGTTAAAACAAGAAGAAAAACATTACCGCTCCCAGCCACGGATTAGATTGCTGTCTGTTGCATCCTTCATCCTAACCAACTTATTAGCTTATTAGCTGCATGTTTCGGAGTGACTGACTTGCATTAAAACTAACGATCACGTTATGACAAAAAGCATCATCGAATGTGACACCTTTTGTAGTACGACTCACCCACTCCTTACAAAGCGACGTCACGGACGTGTCGTGAAATATAACGCACAGATGGTGCAGTACATAATCTGAAGTGCTACTTGAGCAGGAGAAATGTGAGGCTGCAGCAGCAGTAGTGGGCGTTAGCGGGAACTAGATTGCATAACTCATTGTTCATTGACTTTGATGTTCACAATAGAAAGAACAAACAGCAGAAATGCAACTCTGTTGTGAGTCTGCTTCTAGCATATTCTTTTGCTTAAATCTGAGGAAAGCATTTATATTAAGTGAACATCAACTGCTGTACCGCCTCGTAAATGAATTAATGTAAATATGAATAATGATTCCAGCTGCTTGCCTGGATGTCTATTGCGCTGCAAGGTGAAGGTGCATAGGATTTCCAATGAGTTATGTTACGGCTGCAACACCTTTTTGAATGGATATTTTCCTCAAGATGAATATTAAACTCTGTTCTACGATGCGGTGACCTGTTTTGCCACTATACATACATTTTAGTTTGTTTGTTTTATTATTTTGCTACCTATTTGCTATTTAATGCAGACATAATTGTGTAAAGATGTAAAATAGTGGAGAGCAGATCGGGTTTGCAGCCATAATTCAGAAATTGGAAGCTGTGTTGTATTTACATTTTGGAGTCAGAAAGGAAATCTGAGAATGATATAAAACCTAAATTGAACTATACACAGCCCAGTGGGTTTTGCTAGATTAGCAGAGGTGGTTAGTAGATAATTTTTACTTTTACTAAGAATACTTTTACCATCTACTGACCCAGTTGTGCCATTTCTAGATTAAGTGTATGTATCGGAAGGATCCAGCAGTGCGTGAAAGACAAAGAGGAGCGTAAATGCTGAAAGACAGGAGGAAGTGACAAAGGGACCAGAACAGCTAATCACAGGTGAGAGGACGCAGCTGGGGAAGCAAGCAGGCAGGGGCAAATAGCAGGCTGAGGGTAAGGTGAAAAATAACATAAGGGAAAACCTAAAACTGAAATAAACAGTAAACAAAAAGGAACGCTAAACTAAGAAAACAAGTCCAAAGCAAAAATGGCGAGAACATGTGAAACAAGTCAAGGAACAAACTAAAAAGGCAAAATCTAAACAAATAAGCAATAAATACATGATAAAATCAAAAACACAAATTAGGCTATAATTTACGGTGGCAGTTTTAATAAAGATTTAAAAACATAAATTTTTTAAATAAAAGTTATATGCTGTAGCTTTAAATATGTATGTAAAGATCCACGGGTGCAGTGTACAAACAGACGAGTTTCCTAGTTCAATAGCTGGACGTGCTCATAACCCAGCAGATTCAAACCCTCCCCATGCTGCAATGTTTTAATATACGCATGCTGAAGCAACTAATTGTGCAGACTAAACAGTTGGACCTAGTTAAACCACCATTCCCTATGGGAATGTGCCTGGCAACGTTACGGTGTGGAGGAGGCGAAATATTGAAACTACTTTTGTTGCATGCCGTTTTGCAGTTTTAGTGCTGTTGCATGTTCATCCCAATTTTTGCTACTGTTTGTTTAACCGTATGAAGTCGGTGAACTGAGGCAAATGTTTCCAATAGTTGTGACTTAACCACATCTATTGAGATGAGAACGCTTCAGTTGTTTCTAATAGCAGGCAGGCGGGTTATGTTAGAAAGATTGATAGATGTATTCTAATTTTGTCCTGTTGAAGATAAGTGTATGCGAGTTTAACTTATGGTTTGAACTCCTACTCATCCATAAATTATTATGTACCAGAGAAAGAAGCACTTTTTGCTTGAATGCTTTGCCGCCCCTGATGTCGCCGGCCACAATCACAAGACTGTTTTAAGTGTGTTGAGCCTTGCTTGGTCTCAGGTGGAGGCACATTTAACCATTATGAATTGTATTTACTCTCTGGAAGTTAACTTCAGCAAACATTTGTTCACCTCCACATCTAATTAGCCCAGTGTATTTACCAAGGAGGTCTTCTGCACACTGTCTAAGTTCAAACAAAACTGTAGTCCCCATGCTCATTCAGCACATTCTGCATCCTCTGCTCATTTACGCAGAAGCCTCTCGCTGGCAGTTAATTCTTCCTAATTCATCACAGTGTTTGCTAATTAGCCAGCAGCTCTGGGATTTTCTCGAGTAGAGTCAACACATCAGTTCCTTTATTTTTTCATCCAAGAAATTTTGTAGTTTTGAACTTAATGTGGTATAGGCCCTCTACGATGAGCTACTTTGTCCTAAAAATGTTAAAGAAAATATTGTATTGTCTCAAGCCAAACATCTCAGTTTTCTGGGTTTTTATATTCAGGACGGTTTAAAAGAAGCTATTTATGCTTCAAACTCAATTTAGAAATGTTGACTATAAACTGGTTGTGCTTCGGTGGAAAAAGGTGGCACCATACCAGCTTGGTTCTTAAAGCAAAATTTTGCTGCTAAGCACACCAGTCTGACTCTCCTTGCTCATCTTTTCAATTGAATTTGCAACTCGGGTAGCCCTCAGAGGGAGAGAGGCTTTTAGGTCAAACTAGGTAATGAGATTAATCTACACTACATAATATTAACACATGGAACTTTTCAGATGAATCCCACGCACTAACGCTGACAACCCCAGTTTAAACCCGAACCAGGTCCAGATAACTGGCGTTTTTGCACATGCCTTTTTAACGAGCTCTCTTCCCCTCACGCTCTCAGCCAGTCTAATTCCCGCTTGCTCTGTTTTGATGCCAGATTGTTCCGTTTTGATTACATCCTCTACAAGCATTACTGCGGTTAGCAGGTGGACTGGAGATTTATATCATAGGCCAAATTTTAATCATTTTTATTATGTATAACGTATATTTCACACGTTACTAATTAACATGCTATGAGGAGGGGCCCTGGTGTGTTTTATCTTATTTCACATGTCATCCATCCACTTTCTGTTCAAAGTTGATCTGGTTCATGGTCACAGCTGGCAGGAAGCAGTGTACACTCCTGACTGGTTGCCAGACCATCACAGGGTCAACACAAAGGAGGACAGAGGACAGACAGTTGCACACAGAAACACACCCCTTCATACACAGGCCGAACATGAAAAGCGCACATAACGAAGACCCCAGCAGAGTGTTGAACATAGCGCCTCCGTCCTGACCATCACACCACCAGGTACATGGTGGTTGAGATGAAGCATTATAATTGCACGTTGAAATTTCCCAATGAAATTTTACTCTACTCTATTTGTAGAGGACTATAGACCAGAATAGGACAGAAACACCTTTTACTGTCCAAAAATGGGGAAATTCAGGATTGCATTTAACAGGATTGAAATGAATGAGGTTGTTTTAATATAAGTTTGGATAGAATTGGTTTAACTCAAAGTTGGTCTATTTGTGTTATAATTCGTCTTACGAAGGCAATTAAATTAACTGCTGCTGTTAAAGTAAATCTGTTTAGAGTTTATTTACACAGACGAATACCGGTGGAGTAACTACAGCTTTTTCAGAGATAAATCATTCTTCATTGATGTGACAGCTTAACATTGTCCATCTTCTCCTTGCCACCATTCTTTAGTTTGAAACGTCTGCTTCGAATGACTACCACAAATGCAGTTCATTTAACACAAGATAACACTAGATTTCACAGTAAAATGCCCACATTTTCCCTGGCAGATTCATTTCTTCTTCTACAGTCAATGTTTCTCATCATATTCACTGTAATCTTCATCTTTTTAAACTTTTGACCTGAAATCATCGAAGTCGGGTAAGGTGGACTTAAGCCAGTAGTTGGGACATGGACTGTAGAAGATTGATGGCAAAAGCAGATAGTTATCAATGTGTACAAGGAAATCAAGAATCAAACACATATTGTTTTTTTGTTTTTTTTTTGCATTCTGATGCAAATGATTGCCAGCACTAAATGTTCTTTGCTAAATTTGAAGTATAATTCAGAATGCACATAGGTAGCGTTCTCTTTCTCATGCAAAACAACAGAAATTAATAGCTGACCAGATGTGAGAGGATCTATAGGAGATTAAGGAACAAGGTTTGTTGTGATCAGGAAGCAGAAAAGGGAGCGGTCCTTCATCGAATGACTCGGAGAGAATAATCATTTAAAAGCGCTTTTCAAGGCATTCACTTTCCCACCATAACAATCGACCCCTCTGTTTTGGTTGCTCTAAATAAAGAAATGGTCATTATCTTCCCTTGGAGATCCACTGAGACCTACTGACAGAAGGCCTGTTGTGTTGGCAAGTGAGCAATGCCGTCTCGTCACTGGGCATAAATACAGTATTGATTAGCCATTCTACACAGCTTTCTCTGTCATTTTTCTACCCAGCTCACCATGAAGAATTAGTGGACAGTAATCACCGCGCGTCCTGCAGGCGGCATCATCTGCTAGTCCGAAACCCAATAAATCCTATTCACACACTCGCACCGAATCCACCTGTCACCATGAAATATTCACCAGACAGAGCACGGAAATACTGCTGTTGTTGTTGTTTGCTGGCCTAAAAATTAGGTCAGACAGTCAATATTTTCTTTTTTTATATATATATATAAATATAGTTTGTAGCTAAAGAATTGCCTCTTCTTGAAATCAAAGTACTCACATTCCAGGCATATATCCAATATTTGGACTATGAGTTTGACATTTCATCACAAGTAATTAGAGCAAGACAGTTTCTGTGGAATTTCCATATTGGGCTCCAGCTTGCTGCGCAGGCAGTACAACTTGTTTTGATACTGGGAATGTATCAAAACTAACACCAGTGGAGAGAAGATCTCACTCCATCTATGCTGCAATTTCTGCCAAGCAATTAGGTTTCAATCTGAAATTTTACCCGTCTGGTGGAAGCGTCAGCCACTCTGTCTTTTAAGAACGTTTATGCACATGTTACAAAGTAACAGGACTGAGCAAGTAAATAAAATTTACACAAATATTTAGAAATGTATGTCTTGTAGTGAGCATGTCGGCTCCTGGATCCTTTTCACAGTTTATCACGTTGCAGCCATAAACTTTAATGCATTTCATTGGGACTTTATTTACAAAACCATCACAAAATAACTATGAAGTGGAAGAAAAAGGACTCATGGTGTCAACATTTTCATAGAGGTAATTATTCTTTAGCTACAGTTGTTTTTAGATATATTTCTAAAAGTTTTGTGTACCTAGAGATTAAAATTAATGTCCATTCTGTTTTTGCAAAGTAGATTCTTTTGTACCTCTAGGGTGTGTGGCGAGTCTTTTTTCTTTTTTAAATGAGTAAGTATGACCATTATTATTTAAAATTAATTTTTCTGATGCAACTTGTGATGAGAGGTCAGAATCCTTTAAAGTGGAAAGTCTCATTAGGCCTTAAATAAAGAACATCCCCCTTTTGTATTACTATGCATCTTTCTTTTTCTTTCTTTTGTCACCTGGCTAGATATGACTGTGTTACTGTCAGGCTTTAAATATGTCTGTAAATGTTTGGCGACCAGTGAAGACATGATTTGCCATGAATGTGACATTGCATGGCAGCGATTTTTTTTGTTCTTTGTTTGTTTCTCTTTCTTATCGAATACTCATGTAAATACTCATGTGATGGGCAGCACAGTGTACAATTTTCTATTGTTTTCTCTGCTTCAGCAAAGGTTAGTTCATAGATATTTTTTTTAAACCCAACTTCACCTTTAACTACAACATTCTCCTTAACCTGTCTGCTGTGAACCTCGGTCTTTGTAATGCTGTTAATTCACCAATTGTCTGTAACAATCATCTGAGGCCTTCATGGCATAAATGCGTTCATACTGAGATTAAATTACTAGCAGGTGAACTGTATCGAATATTCAATATATTTCTCAAGGCAAATGTCATAATCAGTGATAGTGTAGCTTCAAACAGAAGAGAGCTAAGTGGAGGCAAAGTAAGGTTGAAGTCTTTAGCAAAAGTAACTAAAAAAGGTGACGATCAGAACATGTTGGTTTATATGAGCAACAGTGAATAAGTACTAACAGAGGAGCTGGAGAATCAGAAAATGATCTGCAATAAAGAATAGCTAAGCACAAAGGATGAAGTAGAGGGTTAAGCTAAATAAATAAACAACAACTAATAAAGGACCGATAAAAAAAAGTAAGGAAAATTTTAATCAGTTACATTTGGTGTCTCATCAAGACTGTCAAAAAAATCTTCAGAGAGCCCTTAAATAACATTGTTTTCTGAAAAAGGATATCGATTTAAAAAAAAATTACTTTGTCAGAGATTGAAAGTGTATAATTAGCTTTTATAAATATTCCTTCAGGGAGTCCCCCCGATTTGTAAACTATATATTTCAGGCTTTGCTCAGAGTAGGATTATCCAGCCTCTTCGTTTTTATCTCCTTCCAACTAGAGCTTTAAGTTATGCCTGATTTGCTGAACCTTGAAGGTGGGAAGCTAAAACTCTTCCAATATTGCATATCACCACCATAAACCAGGCGGAAGCAGGAAGGGGTTTGTTATTTTGACTTACTTTTTGGCCAAAGGGCCTAGGCATCTTGTAGTCATTAAGGAGACTCTGTATAATTTTTAAGGCAAATGCTAGGAGTAAAAGTGCTACAGGATGACTCTGGAAGAAAACAGTAGACGCTCAAGTTCATAAGTACTAGTAGTCAAGTTCACACCTCATCCCTGTAAAACGGCCAAAGGGAGACTTGTGACAAGTTGGGTGATAAAGGGACAGGCCAAACACTCATGAAAACACTGAGCGGTTTTCTGCTTAACTTGGCAACATTTCAGAACTGTTTATTATGTGACTAAATTAAATAACAAAGATCTGCAATGATTATTTCTGAGTTAGGTTTTGTAAAATCCATATACCTCTGTCACAGAAGTTAAAGGAGTCGCCCTAATTGTGTTGTGGAACAAAAGTTCCTCAAAATTCAAATTAAGTTGAAAAGAGATATAGAAATTCCACATTGACTTAAGATAAAGGCTACTTTTAAATTTTTGTTTTGTTTTGTTTTCAGAAAGATGACAGTCACAGGGAAATGGCGCAGATATTTGACATCTCACTTTTTACTGTCATCTCGCATGAGACGGGCGATTTTGTGGGGTTTTTTTGTTGTTTTTGTTGCTATTTTTGAATGCTAAATGCAACGCTCAAAAACACGTTATTAAACAATGGTGTTTTTGTAAAAGTAAAAATATGAGAACAGCACACATGAAAAACTGCAGCAAAAGTAACTAAACTTCACCTCTAAAGTTTAGTTACTTTAGTTATTTTAGTCTCCCGAAAAAAAGTTACCGAGAAAATAGGAAAGGTCTGATTGAGGAAATTCAAATAAATTGTTTTTGCACTGATTTTTGAAAAAGTTGTAATATGTAAAACAATATATATACGTATTTTTTTTTTTTTTTTTTTTTTAAATTGGTACACATTTAAAATGTCTTAACTGTTTTAAGAGATATCTCCTGTTAGAAAATAAACTTCTTGAATGAATGAAACTATTCTAAGTTTAAATATGCCAGTGGTGTGAATAACTTTGGGTTTCTCTGTAACTACAAATAGCTGTTAAATATAGTAACGTCAAACATGTTTGAATCCATCAAGTTAAAGATTTTTCTACAGAAGATACATATACATGAGCTATCTCTGCTGCCATGAAATATGACATATTAATTAAAAATCAGCAAAATCAGGTTATCATTAAATGGCCAGAATGTGGGCCTTTACAGGAAAGAGTAGGAAAAAAAACATCTGAAGAATTGCATTTATTTTACTAAAGGTTGTGTGGAACACTCACATTGAGCTTTTGAATCTTTCATTTGGTGGATTATGGCTAAATGAATCATAGTGCCTCATTACTGAGACAATATGATTGTGCTTTGTGATATGCCTACAAGTAGCCGCATCGATTGTAATCATTCACAAATTGTGAATTTCATTGACCAGACAGGATTTCTAATGAAAATAAATCATTTCCTTAGTATGGAAAATCTAACTAAAGGACACTTAACAAATTAAAAAAGGATTTGGGAAACTACTCTTATCACAATTCTTTTTACTGACGGCTAAATTTAGATAAACCAGGATTAAAGATTCAGGTCAGGCGGCACAAAAATCAATAAATCAGCAAAATGTCATTCTGTACGTCAGTATTTCTCTCTGGTGGAGAGTAGCTTCAAGCTGTCACGTACACACAGGAAGCGTATAAAAGAGTCAAGAAATAAAGATAAAAAAATATTTTTTTTTTTGTCTGAAGAGAAAATATATAATGCATCAAAAAAAGAAACAATAAAATGTTAAAATACACAAATACGTTGTTTTCGCTGTGGCTTCTGCAGAGCTAATGCTGTCACACAGAACAACACCAAAACAACACATGCGCACCGCTTCCCGTTGATAATGTCGACAGAAACTTGCAGCTGCTAGCTTACTGTCAAGTGCACAGAGGCAGACAAACTCTCTCCTTTCCAGTCTTGTCAGGGATTTAAGGTCTTATTCTGGGCTTAGTTTGGCTTTAGAAAGCTCTAAAAGCGTGTAAATAAGTCTTCTGTTGGCATGGCTACTCATCATAACAGATCATTGTTGAAAAGTGCCAGAACAACCAAGTGAATTCATTTAAATAGAACAGAAACAATCCAGTGTTTCACGGCAAAAAAAAAAACCCAAAAAAACATTATATTAGCAGACATACTGTAACAAGCTGCCACTAGAGTTTGGCTTTACCAGAATTATTTTACATAATTTAACAACTAATAAGGAATAAAAAATGTGAGACATGTTTGTCCTGAAAAAAAAAAAGTGCTTACTGTATAAAGATAGTTCTTGCTCTCTCAAATCCCAAACAGCTAGAAGAACATTTAAATGTATGCAAAAACAAAGCTTAGGGATTAACCCGAAGAAAGAAAGAAGAAAATGAGGAAAGATAGAAAAGATATTGGTATAAATTATTTAAAACATCTGCAGCTTTAAATGGTTATATCTGGATATTTTCTATTATTTGGTGGAAGCCTTATTGTCACTATTTACGAACTTCATATTGTTGTAAAGAAGTATTTATCTTTCAGATGTCTATCAATCTCTAATCACAATTGAAGAAATAGCAAAAAAAACAACAAAAAAAAAAAAACATAGGTGTCGACTGGCTCAAACAGGGATCAGAGCCAAAGCAAACTGAAATAATAACTTGCATAATGAGTATTTAAAGAATATTCAATAAAAGCATAGGTTGGAGACTTAAGCTTTGTGCCAAGCTTTTCTCTTTTTGTTTTATGAAAATACTTAATAAGGAAAACGCACATTATGCCACTGTTTATTCCTCAAGGCTAAGAAATGAAAGTTGGAGGAACAAACAAAGCAACCCGCAGCTACTCTGGTTCATGTTTCCTCTTTTATATATATATATTGGAAAGTATATATTTAATTTATAAAACTCACGAGGCTTGCACAATGTTCCGTATACACAACAATGATGACTGATTAGAGGCTATGTTTATGTGCTGGTGGTAAACATTGCTGTGATTACTGTAACAAAAATGGTTTCAGAAGTGTCTGACTTGTATTCGAATTGTACTGTGTGCTTAGTTGACTGAGACAAGGCTTCTGCAAAACCTGACGTTCAATCCATCAGCCACGTGAAAATAATGTTTTTTCAACAGAGCCACAGATGAAATCTATCGGCGGAAACATAAGCTCACCCGTACAGTTGTAAAACATTTGTTGAACAGCAGACGATGTCGATAATCCACTCAGACCCACACAACTTAAGTTCTTCAATACCTTTAAAAAAATAAAAATAAAAAAAGGTGTGGCATGAATTTATATCTAATGTAAATGATGCTGGTCTTGCGTGACATTATCCATACTCCTGTATGACAACAATATATATTTTTTTGACCGTTTGAAATATCATACTTAAAAAGTGAACATTTATTCCTGTACATTTCAACCCATATTATCATCCATCCATCTTCATGTCCCTTAGTGGGGTGGGGAGGTGCTGGTGCCCATCTCCAGCCACGTTCCGGGTGAGAGGCGGGGTTCACCCTGGACAGGTCACCAGTCTGTCGCAGGGCAACACAGAGACA
>CAEGAE010046502.1:0-16397 GCA_903067095.1 Girardinus metallicus
AAAAAAAAAAAAAAAAAAAAAAAAAAAAAAAAAAAAAAAAAATATATATATATATATATATATATATATATATATATTAGATATGCATTAAAATGACTATTACATCAAAATTAGGTGAATTTATTGCCAAATCATTGTTCTACTTTGCCAGATCATTTATACCTAAAGCGAAAAATTAACAGCCATTCCAGGCGATCAGCAGTGATCGGCAGAGATCGACCTCATGGATGTCTGCAGGTCTTCCATGAAGCCAGAATTTAAATTGAAGTTGTCATGGAAGACCGAAATATCTAGTCTGCTCCTCACCAGCCCAGACACTCTGCTGGTTTTTACTGGCGTCATAATGATTAAATGGACCATTTGAAAAATAGTTGTCAGGACTCTCCACATTTACAATAACATATTACCACCTGAGCGCTATTTCTATTGATTCACAAAAGAATCCATTCCAGGTGATTGACAGGAGAATACTCCTATTGCTAAAACACCACACCAGGTTTTCCTAGTGCTCCAAACATAGAGTGAATTGCTTGGTCTGACTGCTGAAAACTGGACAAAGAAAAGTCAGTCCCATTCATCCTGTCCCATGAGGTGACAGAACTCTGGTTTAACTATGCTAGTGCTAGTGGTCCAACTCAAGTTACTGCAGTAGAAGTGGTGATTGAACCGCAGGTGCATTTAAAGTGTCTGCTGGAAAAAAGCTAAATGGAAGTGGAAGTTGATATTTTTTAGATGGAAAGGTTATTCAAAAATATAATACTCCACAAACGGCAATTAAATGGTCATAAGATGCACAGGAGAGAGAAAAGACCCGCCCGTTAGCCACTCTTGCGCTAGCTGATGCGTCCTCCCCACATTAGAATTTATTCGGATGCCTATTTGGGAATAAAACTTAAAAACATGCATAGGAGGGACACAAGGAAAGTGTTTCTGCAGGTTTCACCAACTCAGATTTAAGACTTTTAAGAATGAAATTTATGAGATGTGTCACAATAGAACAAAAGAAAATTGCATATTTTATGTACAAGAGCTAAGCTTTTTTGCATGTGAGCCAATGACGAAGACAAACATCGTCCAGCCAACTGGTGATAATTTACACTCACCCGCGATAGACACAAAAAGCTAACTACATACCTAGCATTTAAAAGCTAGTTGGCGGTAGCCTCAACCCCTCGAGTGTGTGTGATCCAAACTTGAAAAGTCCCACAAGAAAAATAAACTATATATGTATGAGTAAATACTTCTGCCATGGCAAAACCTGTGATTAATGTATTTAAGGTCAACTTACTTTTTTTTTTAATTAATTCAAGACATTTTAAGGTCTTAATTTTGGGTACATGAATTTAAGACTTTTTAAGGATGTGTGGACACCCAGAAGGAAGTGCAGCAAACAAATCCAGTCAGGAAAAAACAGAAGGGAAAACTTCACTGACAGCAAACTGCTGGGTGAAACAAAAGCAGACGGTGAGGCCTTCATCAACATGAGTCCAAACCCCAAAATACAAACAATAAATGTAGAAAGCAGACTCTTAAAAAAAAAAAGGAAAAGGAGAAAGGAAATACATCTGTTCAAATATCCAGATTCCCATGTGGCAAAATGATTCTCATTAAACTCTTCATCGTGAGTCCTATTTCCCAGCTTTTTCCACTTCACCAAAAACATGTTAATGGGCTTTTGTTTCTACAGTTAGCTTGGGGGATAGCCACCTGTTTCATACACACACACACACACACGTACAAAAGTCTTGGTCAATTATACAGAATGCAGTAATCATTTTTGCACTGTTTGAATCTATATTACACACATTTCCATCTCAGAAAAACTCCTCAGGGAAGGCAGCACAGACAGGGCAGCATGTTTGTTTAAAGCTTGAAGTATTTTATTTAACAACTGGCATCAAATATATTTTTTAAGAAAGGACAGGCAGAGAGGCATGATGACCTTTGCTACACGTCTTCCCTGCTTAAAGGTATAAAGCAAATACCGCAGATCACACAGACGAGCTTCAGTATAAAAAAATAACTGTCTATCAAACTGCGATTCAGATATGGACCAACTCCAGGCCCGTTCCACACCGGCTTGATTTTAGCGAAAATGCAGACGGAATCGCAGAATTGGAAAAAGAATGGGAAAATATTAAAATGATTTATGTTTTAATACTGTGACCCTTGTGCAATGAAACTCTTCAACTCCTCACTGGAGGTTGGAAGGAGGGCTAACAGGAGTACAATATAAAGAGAGGGACTGTAGGATAGGGCTGTTAAAAATAAATAAATAAATAGACTAATAAATAATAATCTAAGTATTGATGTGTTGGTGCTTTGTGAGAACAGGAATTACAATTTCCCTGAGGGTGAATCCCAAGGGGATTAATAAAGTTTTTTTTTTTTTTATCTATCTATCTATTTATTTATCTATTCAGTTATTATAGAAATACAGTGTTTATTTATAAATAAGTAACCAAATTGAATTCAAAATATTTTGTTGGAGTTCTAATTAAGGTTTACTCTCAATCAGTTTCTTCAGGCTATCAAGAAACAATTACAGGAATAAGGTTACATTTCTCTTGTTTCTAGGTTTTAAATTATTTTAATAAAAGATATTTGCTAACCACTTTTTCTTCCAGATTGTATGTACAAACACAAATTTTGACTTTTACTCATAAAGTTGGAAACAGTTGGTCTGTAGGAAGTTAACATTTATGATAAAAAAGCATAAAAATGACAAAAAGCAAGAAAACTAGAGAATGGAGAAAAAGAAAGTATCAAGGTAACAAAGTTGAAGGGTCATAAAAAGAGAAAGGAAATAAGCCATTTTTAAATGTCAAGAGCTTCCACACCGTGTTAGCCCTCCCTAAACAAAAGCACCTCTCGTACCTCTGTGTCTTCTCTTGTTTCTGAAAAAGGGCTCCGTGCTGACATTAACTAGCTGTCAGGTGTTGTGGGAGCGAGCCGCCGGCTGCTGGCGTGCCAGTGTCAGGCTCTTTAAGCATGAATGAATACTACACTTGTAGTTACAGCGGCACAGAGGCAGCAGCTCGCTCTGTTAGCATGCTGCCGCGCTGGCTAATGTGATGTCTTCTCTTGTTAGTTGTCAGCGCTTTGCTAGCTCTGCTCAGGTGACAGTTTGTGCTCGGTAGCGTTGCTGTTAGCTCCCTGCTGATGTCAACTTGGATCAGTGAGAAGTGAGAAGGTGTGGGTGGGATGTACTGTGAGCTTCAGTGTTGGGGAATACAAACTCTCTAAACTGTTGTAGATAAGTGGTAAACATTATTGTTAGCAGCACTTTTAGTATATATGTTTAAATGACAGAAGAGGAAATAACGACTGATGTAATCGTTAATAATTTGATATAATATTTCAGATTATTTCTCACTTTACTGGAAGCCAAAACGTCGGTGGGATGCCTTCTGTTCCGGTTTGGTTCCGGTTCATTTTATCAAACCGGAACCAAACCAGAAGAGTTCAGAGTTTTAGTCCAACACCTGTGGATATGGGTAGCAAGGCATTGTTGTCTGGGCGCTTTTCCACATAAACAAACACAACTACGACATTCTAACCAATCACACAATAGTTTTGCTTGCAGAGGGGGCTAAAAAGTTCACCAAGGTGGACTTGACAAGAAGTGGTGAATAGGAGCTTGAGACAGGAGCTTGAGAACAAAACAAAATGATGTTTGTTGGTACATCGGCCTCACCATTCTGGGTTATCTGCTTTTCACTATCTTTACCCAGGTTGCCATTTGTCATTTGTCTCCTACACTAAGGTATATTCTTTGCTCTTATCCTCCTAATGTCAATACTCTTCTCTTCGTTTATGGGAAAAAGCTTGTCCTTGTCTTGGTTAAGAAGACCACTTGCATGCTCTTGTGCTCTTGAAACGGCTGGGTGTTGTAAAATGCCTTTTGACGAGTCCTTGAGTGGGAACAAGGACAAGACAGTAACCATCTTCTGTGTCTGGCTGTAAATCAGCCATAAAATGCCTAATTAACTCTGCAGTGCTGTAAACAAGCACCAACGCACTAGCCTCAATCAGCTGGAAAGAAAAAAAAGAGAAGAAGACTGGCAGGAGTGTGCATTTGCACATTTCGTTTCCTGTACGGATTCAAAGCAGGTACCTAGAATTCAGACTAAATCATAAAAAAGACACAAAGTTACCATTTAGAGTGAGAATTTCTTCATGCCTGCACTTCAATGCACTTGTTTATCTGGCCTCAAGGGGAGGCATGACATCCAAATGCACATTCAGCCATCCTTCCATCCTCCTGACCGTGTCGGCCGGACAGACTGACGCGTAAACAGCCCGGAGCTGCAACAATGAAGCCAATCACATGGCGAATTACATTTCACAGAGCGCCGCTTAACCAAAAGCAGCACCTGTGAGCTCAAATTGCCGGTCCTGTTAGATGGATTGGAAATGCCGGTGTAATGTGCTGTTTACTGATTTCAGAAGCAGGCTTGTGCAAATGACGAGCTTAAAAACACCCCGAGTGGCTCGCTGCTACTACAGCTGCAATTAAACACTACCTCAGCTCTGCTAGGGCACAACGGCAGAAAACAAACACACATTCATGAGGAGGTAGATGAGGCAAAAATGAAACTCCATGCATTCTGTATCCCACAGCAACTAATTGCTGTAAACTCACACATAAAACCAGTTGCACTGTTGGTTGTATTTGGGTTTGCATTATCTAAAAATGATTTTAGTCACAAAGTGACAAAATGTATGGATGCTCCCAGAACTCCCATAAGTATTTTACATGTAACTACATATTTTATATGTCATTTGTCTTCTTGTTTTCTTTTGTCAACATTGTGGATGATTATAGCTTATAAAACTTTTTTTTTAAGATTTACCAATAAGTTAACCTATCATGAAGGGCACTAAGAGTGATACAAGTACTGAAAGTCTGATTCAAAATATATCATGACTGATTCTTTTGTTTTGCATTCACATCAGTTTTTTCAAGCTAAGTTTTGCTTTTTTCCCTCAACTTTTCAGCTTTATGTTGAAAACACTGAAATTCAGCACATTAAAAAACTTGATTTATTAAACTCAATGGGAAATTAAATTTAGTAACTCATATCATCCACGTCATTGTGGATACTATGGCCAGGGCCTGGATAACACCATCAGTTGTTATGGTGCCACCAGTGCTGTTTGGCTGTTTCCAGACAAACAGCATTTGTCTGAAAACTGCTAATCCACATCATTTGCTTTTGTCGCTCCTCTTTAAATCTCTGCCTGGACATAATTAGAAAGCTGGGAGAGAGATGCTGGAGTAGGGGATCCTTGCTCTTTATGACCAGTGTACTGAGCAGTATCAACTCTGTTGTCACTGGCCAAACTTTAACTCCACTGTACAATTCCAACTTTGATGAAAAAAGAAGGAATTACACAAAACATCCTTTTCTGCTAAAACAGCACAGTTTACGATGGTAAATCAACTGAAAATGCATAAGAAACAAACTTTGAAAACAATCTGTGAAACTAGTGATATACGGACTAATACATCACTGCTCAAATACATTTAACTCACTGATTCCCTTTCTAGGTTCAATGCAAAAACTTCAGCTCATGTTTCTTCAGTCCGTCTGTAACTTGACAAGATGGTTTAATCAATTCCAGGGAGGGCAACTTGTTTGGTCTGATTGATGTTTTAATCAGAGGCACAAGAGAAACTATCCCTTCTAGACAAGGCACTATAACTCTTGCCAACCAGGTTTTATTAGTTCTAAACTATTCTTCACAGGAACAGTTAAAGTTAACAAAAATACTTTGATGAGCGCCAGTACAAGGTATGATCTAGTTACAAGGTTCTTCATAAATAGTTTTTGCTGTTATATGGAACAACTATGTTAAAATCTTCTGAGTGAATATTTCTATCTTCACAGATTGGTTATGAGAGAAAAGGTCAAAGTTTGGTTCCTCAGCAATGAGTGAAAACTTAGAGAAAAGGATGAGGCGAGTGGCAGTACATTTTACAGTTATGATTTATTGCATTATGTGACACTATATTCATGAGCGTGGCTTTAACCAGCTCTGCCCATTCTACCCAGACCAGATTCTTCTCCATTTCCAGAAGTTGTTGATGATTACTTCTTTATTGTAACAATGCTTGTAAAGTCTCTATTTCCCCTTGAATGGGCCCATATTTACAAAGAAAATGTGTTTCAGCAGAGTATATGGGTTATACCCAGATAGAACACACGCTATCTTCTGAACCTTTTAATGTTACAGAAACTCAAATTCTAATTAATCCAGAAGAAAAAAGGATTTAGCAGTCAAATATTGTACTTCAAGAGAAATTGGACATTTAAGGTGGTTATTGGAAAATTGGCAACAAAATCTGACAGCTATACCTGAAAGGTGAAATCTTCATTCTGTTTCCTCTGATCAGCAGGAGCTCTGACATCGTCTCGCTTCAGACCAGGAATAAAGATTCAGTCAAATCACGCAGCAGTTCATAATAAACATTTAGAAACCATCAGCTCTGAAAACTGAACATTTTGCCAGAACTGACTGAAGGCCTTCGGTTTTTTCAGATTTCTTAGTGAAATTAAAACATGTCTTTTTATTTAGACGCCAGCTAAATTTTATCTTTTTTTTTTTGTCTGTATGAATTTAGAAAGAACAGAGTCAGAGAAACACTGCTTCTCGCTCCAAAACAGGTGGAATTGGTCATGAGAGCAAAAACCACACTCACATTCATAACCCAAATAGAGACGCTGAAGCATCACAAAAAGATTATAGATGTACCAAGAGACACACACTCTGAAAGCATTGCTTTGTTGGAACGTCATAAAAGGCATCAAGACAAATAACGCATTCATAAAACTCTGATTGATACTGATAAGTATTCAATTATTCCTTGATTATGTGGCTTTGAAGTTCAGTGTTGTGACTGGAGACATGATTTCCAGCTTTTCCTCTCAGCATAAAGATATTGGCTATTGAAAGAAGAATGAATGCATGCAGACGATATGTCCACAGAGAGGCTGCTGTTCTGATTACATGATATAACGCAGCTGCTTTATAAAGGATGCACACATGGGTGCTCTTGCAAATTTACATCATAAAAAGTACTTGGCTAAGAAGACAAATATGCACAGACAAACAGGTGCATGCAAAGACGCACACACTGGGAATCACTCAAGCACACACACACCTCTCTGCCGGTGAAATCTGTATGCCAGGCAAACCAGAACCGGGAGGCGATAACAAATCTCATTTCCGGCATGTTTGCCAAGTTTCCAGACAGCATTTGTCTTCTGGCTGAATGTGGGGAGTGGGATCTGAGTCGAGTAAACAAGGGCATAGATATCCTGTCTGATAGAATTTGCCACTTCATACCAGCTTCCATCAGAGACTGGACAAACACTCACGGACCACGTTCAGCATCTGCTGCAGTGTTAGAGGTAAGACCAGGCAGAACTGATTCCACTGAAACTTCAGGACTGGACTTCAAGTCAGACTAACGTCCTAGTGAATGTGTAATGCAGGAGTTACCAGTAACATCTGGGTAAGGTGCGGGTGTTTTCTTACAAACTTGACAAAGATCTTCATTCATGTCATTTCTATTTCTGTTTCTGTTGTCACACTACACCAAACTGTGTAGTTCTAAGCCAAACTAGACTTAAAACTACATATAGTTCTACACATAGTCCTACTGTGTTCTATCGGTGTAGTTCTACACCAAACATAGAATTATACCACTAGAGAACTACACCAAACTACACCATTGTTGTTATTTGTAACCTGTATGCTCTCTCTGCATACAGATTACAGAGCGAGAGTTATGACATCATTGTTTCAGAAAAAAAACATGGCTTGCACATTCACATGAAGCATAAAAACTTGAAATTTTTACACTCTGGAACTCAATTTCAAAATGGATCGTTTCTGGCTTCCCAAAACGCCAGATCCAAACACAAAAACCTTTTGTGGATACACCTAAACTCTTCTCCATGTGGATGAGGCCTGGGCCTCAGGAATGGTCTGTAGACAGAAAAACAATGGATGTAAACCTTTGTCTATAGTCACTAAGTGTGGACGATACTGAAAGAATATGTTCCTAGTAAAGAAATTAACTTCCTCCAAAGGGTTGCTTGACTTAGTTCAGAACAGAGGTGCTGTTTCGGAAGTCAGAAGCTTCCTATAGAGGAAGACGCATTTCAATGGATCAAACACGAATGCTACTCTACTAGAGAGAACAGATCTGAAGAATAGCTTGTAAAAACATCTGCGTTCTAGTAATGGCAGGAGGAACAAAGATGGATGAAGGTTTGTACTGTATGCTGTTTATGGTAAATTGAGAGGACAAATACTTAAAAAATGCTTTGAAGGACATTACTGTATTCATCAGACTAAATTCACTTATCCACTGAATCCACTTACTTAAAATAAAGGGAATATTACATTTAAATGTAATTCTTACATTTATTACATTTGTAAAAATGTACAATTGTAATTTTTTTACAATTGTAAAAAAAATTACAGCTGTATAAAATTTTAAATGTTTTACAATTTACAATTAAAAATATGAAATTGTAAATATTTTTTTTTTTAATTAAATTTACAATCTCATTAACTAAAGTACACTTTCTCTCAATTAGTCTGTGACACAAGAGGAATAATGTTAAAACTTTTGGATGTACCAACAACAAATATTCCTTACAAAGCAAGAGAGCATTGTACACTTTAGAAGTTACCAAGAACAAAGCAGCAGCATCAGACGGTTCTGGCTTGGCCAAGGTCCAGGCTTTTTAAATATAACAAAGGACGCCCAAAGCTGCCGAGTGACTGGATTCCTGCTGGAGCTGGCTGAAGAGGAGCTGATGCAATCCAAGAAATTTTTTCAGTCGCAGCATCTAATATGTTCTGTCTGGACCTTCTACAATTAGATCTAAAGTTCTGATGATTTGTGAGTGCTTTGGATTCTTTTTTTGTGTCCAAAGTCTCTTTAAAAAGTGGGGATGGAAAACTTGCTCAGTTTCTGTGACACATTCTGACAAGGCCATAAAATAAATCCCAATTGATTTGGAGAGCTAATTAGAGAAGGCCAGTGAGACACAGGGAGACAGAAGAGGTTTATAGATTGGACAGCTTGTAGCTGTATGTCTGAACAATACCCACACCAATCAGTTCTGTTCACATTTAACTGTCAATTACTGCTGGTTTTTTGACAAGAGAAAGAACAAAATAGTCATCTAAATTAAGACAGAATAAAAAAACTACAACACACTGAATAGAAACAAACATAAATATGGTCAAATTATGTGAAAAGAAATGTGAGAAATAAAACAAAAACTTTCACACACATCTTATTATGTTGCAGAAAAGATGGGAAATCTTTTTGTTTCACCAGTCTGGGAAAGACCAAAATAAATATACTGCATTTATGATTAGATTAGGCAGCAATGTTTCCCATTACTGATGTAATTAAAATGCTGCCCTAAAGAGGCCAGTCAATAGACATTTAGCTACTATAATGTAAGAAATGCTCAAAATACAAAGCTGTCAGGTACAATTACATATCACCAATGTTATTCGTTATTTACTCAACGAATAACATTGACATTTACAAATGTAAATGTAATTTACAATGAAAAATGTAATTGTAAATTGTAAACACATTAACAATCACATTTACAATCTAATTGTAAATGTGTTTACAATCAGATTAAGAATTACTTTTGTGAAATACTGCATGCTACTGACAACTACCCCAAACAACACCCCAAAAGACTGGCCGCCTTTTGGCCAGTCTCCACTGAGGGCAGGGAAAGGCGACGAACTGGTCAGGCACGTCTCCGGCACTAAAGCCTCAAACCGAAGGCTGAGGCCTCCTACATCTCTGTCACAGAGAAATGGAAGAGGACTGCAGTGGCAACCTGTGAAGCTCTAGTGAACTCCAAGAGCGTAAAGACAATGGAGGAAAACTGCGTTGGCCACAAGAAACATTGAGACAAAGTGGAGATTTTTACTTAGGGTGTACTCACCTTCATTACCAGCAGTTTAGACATTGACTGTGTGTCGAGGTATTTTGAGGGAACAGCAAATTTACACTGTAATACAAACTGACTGCTACTAAGTAGTCAGACTGCTAAGCTAATACCACTGACTGTTGAAGAGCATATCTTCAGTTGTGTCTCATGAAAAGATATACTACACTTTTGAGAGACTGTATGGACCTGGTGTCTCTGCATTTTAGGGCTGCACATCAATGAAGAGCTTTGTTTAAGTTATTAAGATGTTTTCAACCAAAAAATGTGGGACCCTTGTAAGAATGGTGAAAAAACTTCCTAATACTAAAATCATCATCTGTGGCTCACATGTGCCTGCCTGTTTTCAGAACCAGGGATACAAAACATTGTTTGGATCTGTAGGCTGATTGACGTGAAATGAACTACCTGTATCTGTGACTCCATCAGATTACAGAAAAGCTCAAATGGTAATCCAATCCATCACACGGGACAAATCAGTACCTGAGAATAAATACAAAAATTCAAAACATGAATGAACAGCAAACTCTTGAGTTTGTTGATGGTTTCGCACAATTCAGCTACTTAGGTTTTCACACATTTATTTCTTCCTGACGTCATTTCTCATATTTTCATTTACAACTTCACTTTTAATACTTTCCTCATCAGTTTAACAGGACAATATGAATTGAAGGTTTTGATCAATGATATTGAGTTTTTAATGCAGTCTGCTTTTGCTGTTATTGTGCAGAAACCTTTGAAAGCAGCGTGTCATCCGATGAGTTCACAGCTTCAGCAGATGAAGGAAACTGAACTTTTATATTTATGATCCATTCTTTGAAGAAAATATGATCACCTTACATTTAAATATGGTTGTGATGTCTTTAATGAACAGTTGCATCAGCTCACGTTTTAATGGACTCAAGAATTGATAAAAAAAAACAACCTCATAGTGTTTTGAAATGGCCCTCAATTAGAAATGTAGAATGAATCACTTAAAGACTCTTTATTTCTGACATCTAAAATAAAAAAAAATAAGTAAGTCAGAGCAGATTTGTGGAAATTCAGGCAAATTAAAACGGCAAAAAGAACTGGAATGAATTAACGAGGTTAATGAGTCATCAAAAGCCAGGTTCCAAATGTCATAGAAAAACAATAAATTAGTTGATTGGAGAACAACATCATAACTTTTATATTATCTAAACTTTATTTTATTAGAACAAGAGAAGATTGAACAAGAACTATTTGAAAAAAATGTATAAATTCACTTTTAATCACTTTAAAATCAACAAGTTCATTTTCAGGTACAGCAAAAAAACTAAGTTTGAAAAGAAGGCCCAATGGATTCTGGGTAATTAAGAGTGAAAAGACATTCAAGGTGGGTTTCTGTAAATCTCAGAGATATGTGTTTCTGGGGAGCACTAACACAAGCTGAACCAGTTACCTCTCAGATGTTAACTCCTTCAACGTAACCTCAATTTAGTGGCGACCCTCTCAGCGAAATCAGCAGCTGTCGACAGAACGAGGCGAACACACAACGACTTAAAAGGGGAAACAAAGAGTGTTTTCAAAGCTCATCTAATGCACCATATCACATTAACCATCATCACTGTCCAGACCAGACAGCAGTCATCCATCCCCATTCCCCTGGAGCCAGAATACATCCAGCTCAACAGAATGAAGGAATCTCTGGGTGTGAGTGTTCCTGACCTCAGCTCCTCACGCCGTTCTGTTTCTTTCTTCACATAATTTGCAGCTGGAGCTAATCTGGAGAACTGCACACAGCAAACTCTGCAGTAACACATGCAAGTTTTCCAATTCTAAAGCATGCCAATGTTTGACATGCTTCACACGTTCTGCTGGTTCTCATACATATCTTTACGCTCGGCATCTGGAACCAATATAGTTAAAGAGCAATAATTCTTATCAGCTGGACTATGGAATAATTATTTTCTAAACATCATCAGGTACAAACCAGCTACAAAGTGAGCTGCTCCTTTCAACCTTCAGAAACTGGAATTCAGCCGTTAACATGTTGACGTTTCAGTAACCAGCAACTGGAGAACAACATTTCAAAACTTTTAAAGGGACAGTATTATGTTTCCAGGCACGTAGTGCCATTTTATAGCACAATCAAGTAACTATGCTACCTTCAGTTTTTATAAAAATTTTATACATATATCAAAAATGACTTAAAAGAAAACTGACTTCCTAATTTAACACCTTGAAATTGGGCCTCTGTCTCTTTAAAAATGTCTGCTCTTTCTGAAAGGTCAGGAAGTCATCCCAACATGGCTCCTCTATTAACCCTTTAACAGTCATCCCAGCATCACTTCTCTTTAAAGTGTTTGCCAGCATTACAATGAGAAGTAGCTTCAATAATGAGCTCAGCAGTTCCACCAGGTGTTTGCTAATTGCTGCTGGCTAGTCTGAAGGAGGTGGGGGAGTTTGGGGGGGCAGGGAAGCTGCAGCTACAAGGAGGAGCTTGTTTCTCGTCCACCCAAAGTAGCTAATCTGGCATTTCCAAAGTAGCTAATCCAGGAGCGCCTTTGGCTGATTGGCTACTCCCAAGAGTAACGCTAAGGAAGACCGTGGATGTTCAGCTTCTGCAGTACTGTCAAGTAAGTTTCTACTAAACCACACACGCCATATAACAGATGATAATGCTAAAGCGCTAAGGAGCTAAGAAGCTAATTTTGATTCAAATTATATTTGCCCTTGAAAGGCTACAATTTTCTGTTCCAATTTTGAGCACCAATTTCATTTTGACATAATTATTTACATATTCTATAATTGCATATTGTATTTATGTTTCTGTCATGTTCTGTACTGTCTGCGTTTTATTTAGCCCCTAAATGTTTCTTAAATAAAGTTATTGGGGGAAAAGAGAGAGAACGCGAGGAAAGGAAACAGAACTGCCATGGTAAGAGTCTTCACCCACTTCAAAATAAGAGTGTAAATATAAACAATCAATAACCCAATCTTCAAAATAGAACTTTATTCAGAAGAAAGACCAAACAGCCAAATAAGTTAGTGCTTTAGAGTTTATCCAGAAAAAAATAAGTTAGTGGGAGATAAGTGTGCTAAATCTTCTCTAAGTTATCAAAAGAGCTAAGCAAAACAAACAAAAAATAATTATGTAATGATTATTTATTTAAAACAGTAAATGTTGGGTCTTACTTCATCTCCAAGAGTCTTTGACTTTTCATACAGATCCTTGAAAAAAGGCTCCTTGTCAGTCAAACTTGTCACACCGTATATCAATTAAAACAGAAAAATCAATCTTTTTTGATGATTCTTCAAAGAATAATTTTGCTTTGTCAGTCAGTTATAGTCTTGGTCCTTCGTACGCCAAAAGGTGCAGAAACTAAGAATACATTTACTGCTTTACACACACATCTTCTGTGTGAGATCCCAGGCTCTTGTGCGTCTGCTTGTAGTAAAAGCTGCAGGTGGTTCTTGTTATCGCATTGACAATTTGATTTAAAGGATTTCAACAGGCACACATCCTTTGACCGCGTCACTCTCTCTCTCTCTCTCTCTCTCACAAATGATCCACAGTGGGCACACAGTCCTGTAAACCTGCCAGTCCTTCAACCACACAGATTACGCAAACAGTCACTGCAGTGCGCTGCCGATCTATTTTGCTGTTTGTCTTCTTACACACACGCTTGGTCCTTTGGTTTCCTTGGGAACAGTCCATTAGCCCATTTAGCCATGTGTCCTATTAACATCAACCTCCCATCTGTCTACTAGGCCTCAAAGGAGCAGCAGTGTGTGTGGGTGTGTGTGCGTGTGTTGGCGTGACCATGCTGAATGTTTGGTATATGTCTGAATTTCTGATCACTGCCCTCCCTTTATTTTTTACAAACTAATCAAATACCAGATTACCTTCCATCAATTCCCACCTGGACGAGCGACACTGCACACAATCATTATCCCTGACCTCTCTGGTTGGCTGCCTGCCAACCGTCCTATCCACCAATTAAACTCCACAGCTGATGAGCCAGCTGACTGCCACTTCCTGCCCTGCAACCAATTAGATTGGATGGAGGAGGCGACCCCGGTGAGGGTAGCCTGAATGTGCCTGTCGACCTTTAAGGTCGACAGGCCTTAAAAGTCAACAGGCCTTAAAACGAAACTAATTGCTTGTTAATGGGGTAACAATCCCACAGGCAAAACTTCCTTAATGGGATCATTCCATCTTTCACAACAGGATTATTTCAGGAGATGTTTCATCTTTCTCAACCTAATTCATTGTCAAATCTGATTTATTCAAACCCCAACAAACACAAAGTCATTACTCTGAAGAGAAGTAGAAATGTTAAAGCTGAAGGACCGATGAAAATGATGCAATAGTTCATGACTCATTTGCCTCTATGATTTTTAGTGGCACATCAAGATCTTCTCTAAGTCTACCACTGAAATAACACAGATGGCAGACATAGCAAACATTACTACGTTTACACACATTTTCTTTCCATGGACTAAAGCTAAGGCATAGTCCAAACATAGCCAAATATCTAGGAAAACAAATATCATTTTTTGTGTTTTAGTCTTTCATTCATACAAGAACTCAACATAACGCTCAGTGAAAATTAGAAATAATAAATAATCTTTCTTTTAGTTGTACTCTTCCATATCACTAAGCGCAATTGTTTATAAAAACTCTAACCAAAGAAGAGATTTGAGAAAATTCCATATTTGTGTTTGCATGTGGACATGGGAAAACTGAGATTTAGGATCCCATGCATTACAATCTGAGACAAATAATGCACCAATTTATACAAATAATAACTTTGATATGATTCCCAATCAACATCATCTTGTGTTTTAATATTTTTATATCCTAATACACTATTTAAAAGCAGCTGAATTCAACTTATTGACGAATATTAGACATGTCTTCTTTATGAAACTCTGGTGATTTCAATAAATGTATCACTTTTTCAAAAAGCAGTAATCAATAGTTCAGCTTATCACTTGTCAATTTTTTTTTAAAGTAATTGAATTTATGTCCAGTTAATGATCCTGATATACACTTCAATAAAAACTTTAGGAAAGAAACACAAACCAGATTTGTAAAAACGCCTTTGTGTGTCCGTTCTACACAGGTAAAGCTGCAGATGTCAGCACTACTCAACACAACAAAGTCCCATCTCATTCAAAATGGCCTCAGGTTGCCAGAACACACAACTCATCAACTGAGTGTGTGCATGTAGGGGTGCGTGTGTATGGGTGTGTGCAAACTATCACTTTATTTGTTCATGTCAAATGAGTCAGCAAGTTTCTCTTGGCCTGGCTGTGGGCCTCATCCTCAGATCCTATAACAAGGAGCCGGTCAATCAGTCTCTCAATCAATCTCTAATCAATAGCTATTTGGAAAGGTGTGTGTGCATGTGTGTGTCCGGCTCACTAATTCAGACATAGCGACATGCATTGCCCAGGCTCCCAGGCTCCCAGGCTGCCAGGCTGCGTTCGGTGCCAGAGGAGGAAATGAGCAGCAGCAGCAGTGTGTAGCACTGAGCTCTGCCGTCCAGAGGGGAACGCTGGCGAACGCTCAGGAGTCGATAACGTCGGTCTGAGCAAATATTCAGAAAGAGGATGGAGAGGCCCGGAGCATGAACACACTAAGAGCTGAGGGAGGAGAAGGCCGGGCTTTGGCCAATAAACTAGCCAGCACAGCACTACTGCAGATTGCTGTAGAGCTTAAGTATACAGAATAGACACATTAGAGAGTCAAGCCCTTGGAGCAACACAAGGAGAGCTGATTCTGCATTTGTAAGGAAAGGCTGGACAGACGAGTCCATGTGGGAACTTATAGAAAACAAGATGTGTTTGTGATAAACTGACTCCATTTATTTATTCTCATTAGTTAGGGTATCATGTTTCTGTATTTGTCTACACTTTTAGAATTCTAAAACACTATTTCTATGTATTGAAATTATAAAAAAGGTTTATTTCTCAATGTCAAAACATTTTGGCCAACAATATAAATAAAATATTCATTAAATATAATGGAAAGCTGTTTAGGGGAATTTATTTTTCCTTTTACTTTTAGTTTATTTGGTTGTAATTGCAAACTACTGAATGTGTGTCTGATACACATTCTATACTTCATTTTTTATGTTTGCAATGTTTGTAAACCATTAAGAAAAAAGTCTTTGTTCACTCAACAGGATACAGCTCCACAGAAAATGATGGAGAAGGTCTGCCAAGCCCATCAGTGGCGCTGTAAAACTGCCACAGAACGACACAAAAACACCAAAACTTTTCTGCTTTGGTTCAGCTAAGATAACCATCCATCCATTTTCTGTTCACCCTTGTCCCTTAATGGGGTCAGGAGGGTTGCTGGTGCCTATCTCCAGCTACGTTCCGGGTGAGAGGCGGGGTACACCCTGGACAGGTCACCAC